>OZ022416.1:2123020-2265520 GCA_963989365.1 Rhimphoctona megacephalus | reverse complement strand
CACACACACACACACACACACACACACACAGAGACACACATACACACACAGACACACACACACACGCGCGCGCGCGCGCATTTACACTGAGATTGAAGAATTAGTCATAGAAGTAAAGATGGAATATAAATCATTCTTTGAGAGCTGCTCTCGCCCATTATACTTTTCACGGTTTCGAGGATCGTTGCTGGTAGTTAAAAGAAAAAAATGACGGACAGTAACGTCGAACATGACTTGTATGAACAAGCCGGACACATAACTTCGGTGGAAGAGTATGTCGTATGGGAGCAACGATGTGATGAGTTTATCGAGTCCTTGGAAGAACAAAGTCGAATCAAACGTCCGCGGTTATCGAGTAGAAATCAACAATCGTTAATAACTCAAGTTATACGACTGGAAGGTTTGAGAAATTCGACACGATGTCGTTTTCTTCATGTGGGTGCAGGATGTAAAAATCGTGAGACTGGATTCATTTGGCGAGCAATCGATATAGCCTTCGAGAGTCGTATATTGACAGGTGTAGTGATAAATTACAATTACATCGAACCTCGGCAATTTCTCGAAAATGCTTGTGATATTGTGCTTTCACATATAAAAGACGCTATTGAAAAACACAACAGTGTAAAAGTTAATACAGTATTCAATGGCGGGTTTGTGACAGGTAATAAGCAGGCGAATAAAAGTATTAATACAAGTAATTTTGATCTTTTTCTCACGTCTAATTTACATGAGTGGTACGAGCAACGCGTTGTTGGATCCACTTTAGCAATGCGTGAAGTAATCCAAGAACGTGACAGTGGATGGTCTTTATCACGAATATTGAATTTGACAGTAAATATAAATAAATACAACCCTATGCGCGTTGAATGTCATTTTACATTACCACGGAAAATAATGATGACGCGAGCAGTAATTAATATTAAATCAAGAGATAATGCTTTTTTTGCGTGGGCAGTTGTCGCTGCTTTATGTCCAGCTGAGACGCACACTGACAGAACAACTTCATACCCCCACTACACAACGGTACTGAATCTCCAAGACATTGAATTTCCCGTGACACTGAATCAAATTAAAAAAATTGAAGTTCAGAACGAATGATCAATTAATGTATACATTTTCGAGAAAGATACTATTCTCCCGATACGCGTTAGAGAGTGCAAGAAGGACAAACACATCAATTTACTGTACCCTCAAGATCCGCTCGACAACAACGTCGGACATTTCGCATGGATTAAAAACCTATCTCGTCTCGTCAGCTCACAGTTGAATAAACACAAAGCGAAAAAATATATCTGCGACCGGTATGTAAATTCCGTGTAAAAATATATGTAATTTTAATTATACCAAAACTACAACATACTTTTCAAGAATTTGTTTTATTTTGTTACAGATGTTTACAATACTTTCATTCAGAGGAGAAATTACTGCTGCATACTGTGGATTGTGGAAACATCAACACCTGCGCCATCCGGCTTCCAAACGACACGAACAAGTTCTTGACGTTTAAAAACTTTAATCATAAAGAGCGTCTACCATTTGTGGTGTATGCCGACCTTGAGTGCGTTTTGGCGAAAACTGACAACAAAAACATGGGGGAAAAATGTATCAACACTATGAGGTATTCAGTATTGCGCACTATGTACATTGCTTGTATGATCCATCATTATCCACATACCATACACATCGCAATACTGATTGCGTATCATGGTTCGTCGAAAATCTTAAAGATCTGGCACTGAGTGTAAAATAAATTTTATTTGGCAATGTTTCCATGGCAATTTTAACATCAGAAAAAGAGCTCAAATTTATAAACGCTACTAATTGTCATATGTGTGAGGAACCATTTGCAGAAAACGATATACGCGTTCGAGATCATTGCCATCTAACAGGACGATACAGAGGCCCCGCCCATAGCAATTGCAATCTAAATTATAAAGAATCTTTTTTCATTCCCGTAGTTTTCCATAATTTATCTGGTTACGATGCGCATTTTATTATCAAGGAAGTCGCCACTGCATTCGAAGGGAAAACTGACGTGCTTCCAATAACAAAGGAAAAATACTTTTCATTTACAAAAACCGTACAGATCTCAGAAGATTCAAAAAATCAAATTAAATTGTGATTCATCGATTCCTAAAAATTTTTAAATACAGGTTTTGATAAATTAGCATAATTTCTAAGAACGGATAAACTAAAAATTTTAAAATCTCAATTTCCTGATATATCATTGGATAATTTTCAATTATTGACGCGAAAAGGGGTATTTCCCTATGAGTACATTGGCAATGCTATCAGATTGGAAGATAAAAGCTTACCACCGCGAGAGTTGTTCTACAGTTCTTTGACCAACGATACAGTTGGCGAGAGCGAGTACGCACACGCTGAAAATGTGTGGGAGCGGTTTTCCATTGAAACATTAGGCGAATATAGCGATTTATATTTAAAAACAGATGTCTTGTTGTTAGCAGACATTTTTGAAAATTTTCGTGATACCTGTATTGAGAGTTATGGCCTCGATCCGGCGTATTACTATACGCTCCCGGGATACACCTGGGATGCTATGTTGAAGCATACAAAAATTACGTTCGAATTGCTTACGGATATTGATATGGTTTTATTCGTTGAGCGAGGTATTCGCGGGGGTCTTCTTAGTCAATGCTCAAACAGGTATGCACACGCTAACAACAAGTGCATGCAATCATATGACTCATCGAAACCTTCATCTTACTTAACGTATTTTGATGTAAATAATTTGTATGGATGGGCAATGTGTCAACCTTTACCCTACGCAGATTTCGAATGGGTCGACGATGTATCCAATTTTTATATAACATCCATCTCGTTAGATTCGCCGAAAGGCTATATACTTGAAGTCGATCTTGAATATCCGCAACGTCTACACGATTCACATGCTGACTTACCATTTTGCTCAACTCGCGACAAACCACCTGGAAAGCCACAAAAGAAGCTACTCGCAACATTATATGACAAGAAACGTTACGTGAAACATTACCGCAATTTGCAGCAATGTATGCGTCACGGTTTTCGAGTTACCAAAATACATAGAATATTATAATTCACACAGACTTCATGGCTGCGTACATACATCGATTTGAATACTCAATTACGAACGCTTGCAAAAACAAATTTTGAAAAAAACCTATACAAATTAATGAATAACGCAGTGTTTGGCAAAACGATGGAAAATGTTCGTAATCGAGTAGATGTAAAAATTTTGACAAAATGGGATGGGCGATATGGTGCAGAGGCAATGATTGCGAAACCAAATTTTCATAGTCGAAGTGTCTTTTCAGAAAATCTTATTGCGGTAGAATTGCGCAATCTCGAGGTGAAATTCAACAAACCAATCTATGTTGGTATGTCTATACTTGACATATCGAAAACGTGTTTGTATGAGTTTCATCATGAGTTAATGGTACCTTTGTATCGAGAGAAATATAAAGTTATGTACATTGATACAGACAGTCTTATATATCACATTGAGTGTGATGATATATACATGGACATGAAGAGTAACATCATGCATTTTGATACTAGTGACTACCCGATGGATAATATATATAGTATACCGCTTGTTAATAAAAAAATACCCGGTCTCATGAAAGATGAAAATAATGATGCAATAATGACAGAATTCGTAGGACTTCGAGCAAAAATGTATGCACTACGAGTTGAAGGTAAAACAGATATAAAAAAGGTGAAGGGTGTCAAGAGTAATGTTGTCGCAAAAACAATAACGTTTGATGGTTATACGCATTGCTTGAAAGAAGAAATTGAAATGACTCGTCAACAATCATGTATAAGATCGAAGCTGCATGAAGTGTATACAATTAGCGAGACTAAAGTTGCTCTGAGTCCATATGATGATAAGCGATATATCGTACCCGACACGACAAATACTTTACCATGGGGTCATTACAAAATCCCATTGTAAATATTAAATTGCATTTGTAAACATAGCTAAATTGATAAATTTTAAAATTTCATGTATATTGTAATGAGGAAATCGGGTTTGAATTAAACAAACAATGTATTTTTTATATACAACAACGTATATTTATTGTAAAAAGCAAATAGATTTTACTGCGACGGCTACATGTGTTTACAATATATTATTTTTATGTATCCATGATTTATGTGATTTATTCATTCCCAACCATTTCACGAAAACCATATCACCCTTCCTGCATGTCAACTTTTCCACAAGGTATACATCAAGATTTGTAACACGTTGGAGCTCTGTTGCGGACGGAGCGCAATTTGGGACAGCTCGTGCCATCTACCAATTCCCCCGCGAACCCTCTATCGATCAACGATCTATACGCTATCGAACGGGCGCGCCGGTGCTCTCTATTTCCCCCTCTTTTCTATTCTCTAACAACGGTCTATCGACCGGCTTTCAGTATTAATCGATATACGTAGTAGAGAGCATCGGGTCGTTCGCTAACGGATACATCCTCACGGTCTCTCTTTTCTAACGGATACATCCTCGCGTATAATCTCGGCACTCATCAACATTAATTATTGTAAAATAATCTCCGACAAATAAAGAAATCAAGGTAAACCTCAATTCCGCGGTATAAAGACTTTATTTCCGGTGAGTCGATCTCCCGGAGATCTTTCTCCCTCCACCGAATCTCCTTTTAAGCTAAACTTGCATTTTCCTTAACATCCTCACCAACTTCTCAAGGCTATCTCCAACATTTTTGGTCCTTCGAGCCGGATGGTTGTGTGAAAAAAGTGCTTAAAATAGTGAAAATTTCGGTGAAAATCAAGGAAGCCGCGCCCCTCTCAAGGTTCACGAGTTCGAGAACGGAAAATTATAACGGTTTCTCGAATATTCTCGAATCTCAAGGGTCTAGCTCTCGAACAAAGACAGTTCGATCGCTCGGGCATAAATCAAAACAAATCTGGCCTTGGGGGCTCGTCGAACGCGCGCGAACGCACGTGCCTTACAAGCTCGTGCCAGTGCACGCGTACCCGGCTGGTTCTCGCTGGCTCAAGACTCCTCTCTCAACGAACGGTTGGACCGTCGGTAAGGAAACGCGGTCGGTAACACTCAGAGGATAAGTCTCAAGGGGTAAGTGATATTCCACTGGTTTACCATCAAGTCGTTGTCTCGATCACAAGTGCTCGCGTGTGCGAACCTCTATATATCGCGGCTTAGCGAGTGTAGAATCGAGGATTCTTCGGATTTTATTACGATTTATCGGGTTTTCGCGAGTTCGCGTGTGCGCTCATGGACGCTTTCGTATTTTTACGAATTTTCGATTTATCTCGCGAGTTTCTCGTGCGCGCTCAAGGACGCTTTCGTATTTTTACGAATTTTCGATTTATATCACGAGTTTCAGTGCGCGCTCAAGGACGCTTTCGTATTTTAACGAATTTTCGGTTTATCTCGCGAGTTTCAGTGCGCGCTCAAGGACGCTTTCGTATTTTTACGAATTTTCGATTTATCTCGCGAGTTTCTCGTGCGCGCTCAAGGACGCTTTCATATTTTTACGAATTTTCGATTCATCTCGCGAGTTTTTCGTGCGCGCTAAAGGACGCTTTCGTATTTTTACGAATTTTCGATTTATCTCGCGAGTTTCTCGTGCGCGCTCAAGGACGCTTTCGTATTTTTACGAATTTTCAATTTATCTCGCGAGTTTCTCGTGCGCGCTCAAGGACGCTTTCGTATTTTTACGAATTTTCGATTTATCTTGCGAGTTGCTCGTGCGCGCTCAAGGACGCTTTCGGAGTCTTACGAATTTTCGGTTTATCTCGCGAGTTTCAGTGCGCGCTCAAGGACGCTTTCGTATTATTACGAATGTTCGGTTTATTTCGCGAGTTTCAGTGCGCGCTCAAGGATGCTGTCGTATTTTTACGATTTTTGGTTGATCTCGCGAATTTCTCGTGCGCGTTCAAGGACGTTTTTGGATTATTACGAATTTACGGTTTATTTCGCGAGTTTCAGTGCGCGCTCAAGGACGCTGTCGTATTTTTACGAAGTTTCGTTTGATCTCGCGAATTTCTCGTGCGCGCTCAAGGACGCATTCGGATTCTTACGAATTTTCGGTTTATCTCGCGAGTTTCAGTGAGCGCTCAAGGACGCTTTCGTATTTTTACAATATTTTGGGCTTTCTCGCGCGTTTCTTGAGCGGAGTCAGGTATTGCCATCTGGTCTTCATACCCTCGGTATCTTGAGTGAATTCTAATGATGGCAGAGGATAAAATCACCAAGGAACAGTTCAACGAAGGTGCTCAGGGTCCGAACCCGGACAATGAGGACAACTTCCTCGAAGCAAATGAGGACCTTACAGGTCTACAAGTCCCTCCTCTTCCAGAACCGGGAGCCTCACGGTCTAATCCGACATCAAGGTCAGCCTCGCCGAACACACGGGACTCAAGGACAATCGCCAACCTATGAGAATTCAGGGTGTGTGCTCAACTTGTCAAGGCCGATCTCATTAAAGCCGCTTTGGCGGAAGCTCAAGCTGATCGGGGTCGGTCACTCACGGATTTGTCTCTCGACGAAGTCGACTTAAAAATCGACTTCTTAGATGATGATTGGAATCAATACCGTCTCGATCACGACCGACTGGGAGAACTTCACACTCCCTCCTTCTTCAAGCACCCCTACCTGCTTAACAATACTTACACCCATTGTTATCAAGCGTACGTAAGCGCGAAACGCGTTTACGTACACCTCAAGGCTCAACTCACGGCGAATAGGGCGCCAACTCACACTCCCACGACCAGTCATCCAGGTGCACTGTCGCGCATTCCCGCTCCAGAATTCAGCGGTGATTACTCGGACTGGAAACGGTTCTCGGATGTGTTTCAAAGTGTAATCGGCGCTAGGACGGACATCGGCAACGCGGAAGAACTGATCTGCCTCAAGGGTGCTATCCGTGGTGAAGCCGAAGCGCTTCTAGCGAATGTCGAGGTGGCAGACGAAAATTATGATCTCACCTGGAGAACCCTCACGGCTCGTTACGAGAACAAACGGCTCATAGCCAGTTCTCATCTCAATCGGATCTTGGATCTGCCGGTCCTGAAAACAAAATCGGCCAAGGCGCTCTTCAACATGGCGAACACGACCAGACAGGCACTTGACGCGCTCAAGGCATTACAACAACCAGTAGAGCATTGGGACTGCATCGTTCTCCATCTGCTCTGCCGATTGTTGGACCCGGACACCCGGGAAAACTGGGAAGTGACGCTTGGCATCCGACGAGAGGTACCTCCCCTCAATGAATTCTTAGCTTTTCTAACCTCTCGCGCACGGGGTTTAGAGAATGCAGAACGGGAGGCTCCATCCTCACGATCATCAAGCGCCAGCTCGCACCGACCTACAAGAGTCCATCAAACCTCGAGCACGACGAAATCTCAGCCAACATCATCAAGGCCTCTCTCAGTCAGCGAGAACTGCTCGTGTTGCAAGGGTCGGCACTACAGCGTCGCATGTGCGAAATTTCTCGACACAACTCCAGCCGAGCGACGGTCACTGGTGGAGACGAAAGGACTGTGTTATAATTGCCTAGGTCCTCACAGTGCCAATAATTGTCGATCCGCAAAACCATGTCAGAAGTGTCAAGGGAAGCACCATATGCTGATACATCAAGGACCACATGGATATCGTGTGACGAGCCAGTCAGCAATCAAGATTAACTCACCCAACTCGCCGCAACCCTCAACATAGGTTGCGGGAATCGCTCGAGTGGTGCTCACAGTACCCACTGACAGCGAACCTCAAGGACCTCCTGGCTGCTCGACAGCACCGTCGGAAGGAAAGGAATCATCCTCAGTCGTTGCATTATCAAGACACTGTGCAGACGGGTCTCCGGTGGCTGTGATATTAGCCACTGCCCGTGCCGTGGCAATCGGACCTCAAGGAACACGCCAGACAATCAGGATTCTCATCGATCGAGGGTCTGAACTGTCGTTCATCTATGAGCGAACGGTTCAGCAACTCAGCCTGAAAAGGACAGCGGCAGCTGTTCCTCTCATCGGAATCGGCGGCTGCCAGGCAGGAGCGACCAAGGGTGCAGTAGCCCTCAAGCTCCAATCTCTGTTTAGCGATCAAGCAATTCATCTGGCTATGTATATTCTCAAGAAACTCACTACCACTCTGCCCTCCTTCGAAAACCAATCATCATCATCACGCTACTTATACAAAAATCTTCAGTTATCTGATCCCGCCTTTCTCACTCAAGGAAGCATCGACGCGGTCATCGGTGCAGACTCTTACGGACAGCTCATCGAACCTCAACTAGTAAGGCCAGTCTCGTCTAATCTCATCGCCCAAAAAACAATTTTTGGATGGATCGTCTCTGGACCCGTAGGAAGCAAGACCTATGGTCCTCGGGTATCATCCACGACAGTGGTTTTATCACCGGAAAATCAGCTAACGGATCTATTAACGAGATTTTGAGTTCAGGAAGAAGTTCCGGCCACTCCAGGTTCAGAACTGAGCCCAGACGAGTTGAGGTGCGAAGAGCACTTCAGGCAAACACACTCAAGAGATTCCTCCGGGCGTTACATCGTCCGGTTACCATTCAAGGATTCAATCACCTTGCTCGGGGAGAGCAAGAACACCGCCTTGCGTTGCCTCCGGAGGGTAATGCGACGGTTGTCAACTGATCAAGGACTCAAACAGCTGTATACTATATTCCTCAAGGAATACGAATCTCTGGGCCATATGGAGGAAGTCTGGGAACCATCAGGACCCAAGACACCGGTCATATATCTACCTCATCATGGCATTTTCAAGGAAGATAGCGTGACCACCAAACTCCGGGTGGTGTACAACGGGTCAAGTAGAACCTCATCAGGGATATCTCTCAATGAGATACTGCACGCGGGCGGCAAACTGCAGGTTGACACTTCGAATGTACTGACGTGGCTACGTAGGCATCGTTGGATCTTCGGCACGGACATTGTCAAAATGTTTCGTTAAATTAAAGTGCATCAGGACGATTGGGATTATCAAAGAATTCTCTGGATGGACGAGAACGACCGACTCGTCACCTATCGCCTCACCACCGTGACCTACGGGTTGACCTCTGCTCCTTGACTAGCTTTACGAGTTCTCCAACAGCTAGTCGAGGACGAAGGTTCACGTTTTCCAAGAGCAATTCCATCGCTCACCCGTGGTCGCTATGTGGACGATATATTCGGAGGGTCAGACACAGAACTTGATCTCAAGCAAATCATCAAGGACCTCATAGGGATATGCAATGTGGGCGGCTTCCCATTGCAGAAGTGGAGCAGTAATTGCCCACAGGTACTTCAACAATTGGGATTACAGACGATCTCGGACTCCACGGTACGACTCGAAGCATCTGCGGTAAGCGTGCTCGGAATGTGTTGGCATACATCAACGGATACGCTTCGATACAAGGCAAAGGCCTTCACATCGTCCACGCTCACCAAGCGATCAATCCTGTCTGAAATTTCTCAGGTGTACGATCCACTCGGATTCGTATCGCCAGATACAATCAGAGCCAAGATTCTCATCCAAGAGTTGTGGCTACTCAAGGTCAGTTGGGATGAACCACTCTCACCTAACATCGTTGAACGTTGGGAAGAGTTTCGTCGGGAGCTCTCCCAGCTGGAAACATTACTTATACCTCGTTGGCTCCAGTACACATCAAGGATACCAAATTTGCAACTACACGGATTCGCTAACGCATCAACTCTGGCTATGGGTACCGCAGTCTACCTTCGGGTAGATCACGAAGATCAAGCTCCTCCCATCGCACTGATCTGTGCGAAAACTAAAGTTGCTCCAATCAAACGAATGACTATTCCGCGATTGGAGCTCAGCGCTGCACTCCTACTCTCTCAACTGGTGGCCTACGCTAAGAGGATGCTAGAGGTGGAGACAATACAACTCTACCTCTGGACAGATTCTTCGGTGGCGCTCGCGTGGATCAACAGTCACCCCTCACGTTGGAAGGAGTTCGTGAGGAACCGCGTCACCAAAATCCACTCAAATGTACCTAACGGTGAGCGGCGCCATATCAACGGAACAGAAACTCCGGCGGATTGCGCTTCGCGTGGAATTACAACCCACGAGTTGATCAATCATGCCTTATGGTGGACGGGACCGTCATGGTTAGTCTTACCCTCACAACAATGGCCCCTATCATCACTCGGTACTCCTCCGGCAACCTCACTTGAAGCAAAACCGCTAACCTCTTGTACCACCAGAGTAGCGGCTTCCACCTCACCGGACACCTCTTGGGAATTACTGGAAAAATACTCCAGACTATCTAAGTTACTTCAGGTAACAGCCACAGTTTATCGCTCCATTCAACGGCTTAGAGGACTGAAGAGCTTTGACACTCCCGTTCTTGATACACAAGAACTCGAGGAAGCAAGACTCTTTTGGATTAAGACTATTCAACAACAACACTTCAGGACGTGCTTCAAGTTACTTCAACAAGGATTGACATTACCAAATTCGGATCCTCTGTCGCGGTTAATGCCTTTCATCGATGATCAAGGTATCCTTCGCCTCGGAGGTCGACTCAAATACTCAGAGCTCGACTTAGAGGAGAAACAGCCCTCTATCATTCCAAGGAAATCAAGGCTCAATGATCTCGTTATACGAGAAGATCATCAACGCACATTGCACGGCGGAACTCAACTCACTCTGGCTTATCTCCGACAGCGGTATTGGGTTATCGGCGGACGCTCAGTCGTGCGATCATGCATACTCAACTGTGTGGTCTGTGCACAACAGCGCGGGACGCGCGCTCAACAGCTCATGGCTCAGCTCCCTGCCTCACGGGTTACTCCGTCTCGACCATTTCTACACTCAGGGGTAGATTATGCGGGACCATTCACCATCAAGACATGGAGAGGTAGAGCGGCCAAATCTTACAAGGGTTATATAGCAGTCTTTGTATGTTTCTCAACATCAGCGGTTCATTTAGAGCTCGTTACGGATTATACCTCAGACGCCTTCATCGCAGCGTATAAACGCTTTACCGGACGACGTGGAATCTGTACTACGTTGATGAGTGATCGAGGAACAACTCTGGTCGGAGCAGACCGCCAACTACAACAACTATGCGATCAGGCCTCGAGCGAAGTTCGACATCTCGCGGCGATGCTCTCAGCTCAAGGAACCAGATGGATTTAGTACCATCTCAAAATAGAACCAGTACCATCTCAAACGGACTATCGGGGACTCTATTCTGACCTATGAGGAATTTACAACTCTTCTAGTTCAGATTGAGTCCATCTTAAACTTAAGGCCGTTCAGTCCTCTCTCGGACGACCCTGACGACTTCATGGCTTTAACACCAGGTCATTTTCTCGTTGGAGAACCTCTATCTACCATACCAGAGTCGAGGGTGGACACTGAAAATCTCAACCGATTGACACGAAGACAACTCGTGCAATCCCGCATCCAACTCTTCTGGGAGCGATGGTCTACGGAGTGGTCACAGCGCTTTCAGGCCATCTCAAAATGGAAAACTCGATCAACGGACATCAAGGTCGGCTCCACGGTATTGCTTACGGACGAGCGATTTCCTCCCTCAAGGTGGCCACTGGCAAGGGTCACAGCTCTTCATCCTGGACCTGACGGACTCGTCAGAGTCGTAGACTTACGGATATCATCTACTGAGCTTACACGACCCATTGCCAAGTTATGTGTCCTTCCAATCAACGAGTCTAATACTTCATCCTCTGACGGATGAAGTGCGGACGGAATGTTGCGGACGGAGCGCAATTTGGGACAGCTCGTGCCATCTACCAATTCCCCCGCGAACCCTCTATCGATCAACGATCTATACGCTATCGAACGGGCGCGTCGGTACTCTCTATTTCCCCCTCTTTTCTATTCTCTAACAACGGTCTATCGACCGGCTTTCAGTATTAATCGATATACGTAGTAGAGAGCATCGGGTCGTTCGCTAACGGATACATCCTCACGGTCTCTCTTTTCTAACGGATACATCCTCACGTATAATCTCGGTACTCATCAACATTAATTATTGTAAAATTATCTCCGATAAATAAAGAAATCAAGGTAAACCTCAATTCAGCGGTACAAAGACTTTATTTCCGGTGAGTCGATCTCTCGGAGATCTTTCTCCCTCCACCGAATCTCCTTTTAAGCTAGACTTGCATTTTCCTTAACATCCTCACCAACTTCTCAAGGCTATCTCCAACAGAGCTCGAATTCGTAAAATCCTCCTGCGATTCGATTCCCACATGAATCTTGGAGTATGTAAGTCGCCGGATTGGTATTCTGCACTTTAATTATTCTAAACACCTCGGTGGTCCAATTTGATGTGTAGCCTTTTTCGAAAATGGTTTTAAATTTACTCACACGTATAGACTCGCCTACGTTAAATCGTGATGGAGCTACAATCTTCACATTGCTATAAACCGTTTTTAAAAGTTTATTAGCGATTCTCGGAGTAACGTCAATGGGTCTCATACCAATAGTTCGATGCTTTCGTCCATTGTAGTTATCAACAAGCTCAAACAGGATATCGATCCACTTATAATTTCCATTCAATGTAAACATTTTCCACATGTTATTTTTCAGAGTACGATTTAAGCATTCTACTACAGATGCTTTCATGATAGAATAGGTTGAATAATGGTTGATGCTGTGTTTCTTCATTAAATGTTGCACACTTGCGTTGTAGAATTCCCTTCCGTGGTCAGTTTGCAAATTTTTGGGACATCGATTATAGTCCCGAATTATTTTTGCGATCATTGTACACATTTCATCCCCTTTTTTACTCTTTAGTGGTACGGCCCAAGCATACTTGCTCAATACATCGATAACAGTGAGAATGTAATTATATCCCTTATTGAATCGTGCGTAAGGACGCATTTCGACTACGTCAGCTTGCCACAAATCATAGTACCCACGTACGATGATACGTCTTCGCGGGAAATTTTTTCTCGCCGGAGCATGCAATTCCTCTACGAGTTGCTTCTTTTCAGAGATGTTCTCCTTCGTACGGATTCGATGCATAATTTGTAATGATAATTCGTCGTTCTATCAATGTACTAAGTCAGACACAGCGCTTGGTCCATACTGAACCTTATCATGCATATCATCCATGGTTATTCGAAGAGCCTCCTCAAGCGTCATTATTTTCGTCTCAAATTCGTCCAACCGTTTTTTTTAAATCTTGACACTCATTTCCACATACAGTTTATTAGCAGCATCATTATCAACTTCCGGTAACGCTACACGACGTATTTTACGCGATCTTGCATCAAAGCCGGTGGAAGTTTGACAAAGAGCGTTATTATGAACATAATTCCTTATTAATCCATTCCATCGATAGTGAGAATTATCCTGCGTCGCGAGCGATGATCCAAATTTATTAATCGACATCTCGATATCAACTGAGTAGATTACGTACAGCTATGGCGCCCCCCACTCTCATCCCCACTCCTTCCCCCACCAGGCGGCTACCCACTCCAAGCTATGTTTACCCCCGCTCCACAGGTAAATAGCTTGGTGGCCAGGTGAGGGGAGGAGGGGGAGTTTTTTGTGAGGGGTACCATAACTGTACGTTTTTTCTACTTTTTATTTTTATTTTTATTTTTTTTTTGTTTTTAGGGTAGGGAAGAGTTAATAACTCGATCGATTTTTCGATTTTTTCTTGTATTTTTATAACATTAATAAAATTTAAAAAAATACCATTTTTAATTTTTTTTATTTTTTTTTCTTTTTTGTATAATTATTTAAAAACTTATTCGTACCGCGTTTTTTTCTGTCTCCTGAAACAGAAGAACCAAAGGAAAAAGTTTTTTATTTTTATATTCACGCACTCGAACTTTTTTACACGTGAAAAAAAAAAAAATGTTAATACTTACGGGTCATCGTCACCTTCCGAAATCGCGACTCTTTTGAGTTGAAGACTTAGCTGACGTACGATCGGCACTGACGGGGTGCCAAATTCGATGGGGATTAGCCGCCATGGAATGTTTTCCGCCTCCCTGTAACATTTAATGTTTTACGAGAATTATTAGAATAATTAAAAAATTTTAGAAAAAAAAAGAGGTGGTTCAAGTTTGTACGAATGTCTGCTTGAATCAAATTCATCATTCTATGGAAAAAAAAGGAAGATATTTGAACTTACATTTTTTTACTTTAACCCCGGACTCCGGAGTAATGGAGGTGGGAGTTTCTTCCCTGGCCCGCTTCCGAATTCTGGCTTCCACCCGCTCGAAGATGCTGGAGCTTCCTCCTCCTCCTCGATGGCACTCCCAGATGAATTTCTGGTACGCAGCAACGTCATCATGTATTATCGTTACATTTCTCACCCCATCCTTAACCTCTACCCTTATGGAGGTAAAGGGGTCGGCTTTAAATGAGGCATATTCGGTGTAGCTGAAAGCTATTATAAAAAACAAACACTTGTAAAAACACTGCTTAATATTACCACTTTTTATTTATTAGTCACAAATTTTTAAACTCACGCATTTTTTTAAGTTTTCTTTTACACTCGTTCAACTGAAGCGTTCGATTGTTAATGAGCTGCAGTTCATCTTCATCAAAGGCCTGGCCCTCTAATCCCCACTCTATTCACCTGCTGAATCTGTAGTTTGATGTCCGATGATACAGATGATGATACCTGGTCTCGAGTTCGCACTACTAGTTTTTCAACTTTATTTTATTTTTTTTTTGTTTTGAGTAAATTTATGTATCTTCATTAATAACTATTTAAAGAATTTTATATTTATTAACTAGTTAATGATAACCCCTTAAAAATTGAAAACATTTTCGAAAAATTTAATATCAATTTCCCGCAGAGGATGTTGCGAGTTCACAAATTTCAAACGGAAACAGCGTGATGATTTCCGAGGTCACGGCCTCCATCGAATTTTGTACGAAATCGGGGAAAGATTCACTCATTTTTCGGCAAGTTTCTTCATTAATTTTCCCAATGCCTTCTTCCGACTCGAGGAATCCCATTACATCCTGTTGGCCAACGCTTGAGCTTAGAAGCTCACGAATGCTGGTGATTATGATACTCGCACACATATTTACAGCTCCACTCTCACGTTGAAGTTTTTGAATATGTGCATCAATACACTTGCTGACTTCCTTCAACTTCTTGAAGGTCGACCCCTGTAGAATAATGTTACACTGTCGCTGTTTCGTGGGAACCTCTCCAACAGCCGATGGTTGACTATTACTGAAGCAAACTGCATATTGTTGAAAGCACGAGGTAAAGACGGTGCAATGCGACCCATGTACGATTCTTGACCCGATCATTTTTTCTGCGTCGAATCGCGGTCCTCCGAAATAATGAGAGATTCTATCATAATCAGATTTAAAATTCTGCCACCCTTCAATCTGAAGGTTTACTCCGATGAAAGAATTCGTCAATATTTTAACGACCGGAGAAAGGACCCCTGTCTCGGGTGACATCTCAAAACCCGATGCAATTATTTTACCGAACGAATTATTCATTCCGTAAATAACTCCCATTATGAGCTGAGATGATGAAACACGTCGCGTCTCTGTCATTGTTCCTGAGTACTCCATTTTCGTGATGCTTCAAGTTCGCGAATGATTAACTGAATGATATAAAATCGGAAAAAAACCACTTTTATATATTTTTCCCCCTCCCCTTATCGTGTCAATCGTTATATGATTGGAAGGGAAAATGCAATTTTTCAATACTCTTTGATGTTTTTGTGAAACACCGCCGCCGCTTTTACCGTAGTTGTAGTAGTAGTAATACTAATTCATACACATACTCACATAGACACTCCGAGACAGAAGTCTAAATATTATTTGAGCACACGTGCAAAATTGCAACGTCAGTGCTTTTGCTGTGAAAAGAAAAGAATTACAGGAAAAAAGAAATAGCAAAGCAAAATCGTGACGGTGGGAATCCATCACTTTTTTAGTCGACGCATATAAAAATGCATATTCTTGGAGACGTTCGAAAACAGAATATGATTCCTGCATCCGCTCACCACATACCCATACCCATACTCAGATGTATATACCGTCAGCATTATCAGTCAGTATAGAATGGTCACATATGTAGCAAGTTTTTTTTAATTTCTGCCACGGACAAATAAGTAAAAATATTATCTTTGATCAAATTTTAAAAATCCGGCAAATGCGTTACTGTATTTTCGATAAATTTCTATTATTTCTCTCCACCTCTAACATTTGATATATGCATAGCTACTTCGATAAAACGTCTGTTCAATTTTTTCTCTATCCGTTTAATTTTTCAATAATTCGGTGAATTTGTTTTATAATAATAAGCTCTAGAGCTATTCACTCAACATATTAAAATTTATATTATTCGATGGTGAGAACTGCCTCGGTAATTTGATGATACGAAGGTTTAGCTATATTCTTATTATATATATTACTCAAATTTCTCCAGACTAACGTTCTCACCGGAAGACCTCATACCCTGTTTTTTTTTCCATTTTTCGATCTTGGTTTGAGTAAAGTGAACGACTCTCGATCAGCATTTTACCTATATATTTACGTCATACTCCCTTCGGAACAAATGAACTCTTCGGAAATTATATTTATACCCCCTCTTCTTTTCTCATACAATGATGGTATCAAATCAAGATTTGCTGATTCGAATTTTGGAACTATTCAAATACCCGAAGACGTTTCCGAAAATCTTTCACATAATTTCTATCAGTCAAAGAGATTAAACACCTTTCTTAAAATCAAACAAGAAGCCAGCGGAGCACCCTCAAATTGTATCGGAAATCCCGAATCAATAAAACAATATATCGATGCTTATGAAAAAGCTGAGGGTGTCACGCTCGATGCGAACGCGATAGAGGTGAACCCTGGACTTCGCTCGCTTGCAAAACTAGCTCTCAATTCTTTTTGGGGAAAATTTGGTCAGCGTGAGAACCAATCCAATACGTTAATCATTTCCTCTCGCGCCGAACTAATGGATTTACTTACAAGCCCAGAAATCGAAATTACAGGAATCCTACCTGTCAATCATAGAATCATGTATGTAAATTACAAAAATGTGGATGAAGCGATTCGTCCGTCACTGACATCAAACGTCGTAATTGCTGCATATACGACAGCACAAGCCTGTCTTAAACTGTATGAATATTTGGAAGGTTTAGGCCCCCGTATTTTGTATTGTGATACCGACTCATGTATTTATGTAAGCCGTGAACAAAGCAATGATTACGAGCCACCAATCGGTCAATTTCTCGGCGATCTCACCGATGAATTGTGTGCGTATGGAGATGGAGCATACATTTCTTCGTTTGTGTCAGGAGGACCAAAATTTTATGCTTTTATTGTGCGTAAACCTGATGGAACCACGATCGAAGTATGCAAAGTTAAAGGCATTACATTAAAATATGAAAATAGTCGGCAAATTAATTATGAAACGATTCGCTCATTCGTATCAGGGAAGAGAAAGTTACCGGTTGTTTTAAATTTTGACGCTATAAGGCGCACCGAGTTCCATCAAGTGATTTCGCGTAAGGAAACGAAGTCATGTGCACCTGTAAGTGTTAAGCGTCAACACGACGAGGAATATCGTACCCTACCCTACGGATTTGTGGAAAGGAATGTATAAACGAAAGAAGTTTAACCGAAGAAAAATAATTATTGCGCGAATTTTTAATAATAGTACAATTGTATATAGAATACACATCAGATAGGATGTTTAATTTTTATCTAGCTAGGAATATTTTGTGTTAGAATTATTATTATTATTTTTTATTGTTAAATTTTATAACAAAAGAAAAAATGTAATAAAAAATGTAAATGGTGGCTATGAATAAAATTTTATACATTTTTTTCTTATGTATCTACGCTACTGTATTCAATACTACTTCCTTGTTATCTTAGCTTGAGAGAACTTGCTACATTTCACCTGATGTCGCGAATTCTTTCAAAGGACGGATACCATTTCTTAGCACGCCGCTATCATGGATTCCGAAGAAGGTCGACGATTATTTCTTTGCATATATCTCATATGATGCTCTCCTCTACTACTTTTTTACGATATGAAAGAAGAAGAAAGAGAGAGCAAGAGAGAGAGAGAGAGAGAGAGAGAGAGAGAGACAGAGATTCTCTCATTTCTCTGAATGTCACTGTTTTCGATAATGATGTTAATAAATAAATGTAATAATAACAATAATAAAAAATCGATAATAATTGTTATCGTATTTACATGTAGATGTATCATTAAATTTTGATTTTTTGAAAAATCCAAAAGAGCACAAAATTTTTTAATTCGGCACATAATTAGGACATAAAAAGCACTTAATTCCTAAATATAATAAATATAGTTTTTTCCAAAAATGCTCAAATTTTTATTTTTTGAAAAATCCCATAGAGCACAAAATTTTTCAATTGGACACATAATTAACACATAAAAAGCACTTAATTCCTAAATATAATAAATATAGTTTTTCCAAAAATTCTCTGCTAGCTTAACCTACGTTCTACGCTAATGTATTGTATCCTACTTCTTTGCCATCTTAGCTTAGTAGACTTTGTCACATTACAGCTGACATTGCGAATTCTTTTGAAGGCCGGATATTATTTCCTAGCGCGCTCGGCCATCATGGATTCTTTAGAAGGTCGTTGATTATTTCTTTCCATATGTTCTATATGATACTCTCCTCTACTACCACTTCTACTTTTCGCCATGAAAGAAGAGAGAGAGAGAGAGAGAGAGAGAGAGAGAGAGAGAGAGAGAGAGGGAGAGAGAGAGAGAGAGATTCTCTCATTTCTCTGGAAGCAGTAGTATAATAATAACAATAACAACAATAATTATAAAAATCGATAATAATTTGTTTCGTTATTAAAATAGTATAATTAATATTAAAAATAACTGGAAAATTGGAGGTAAAGAATACTGGAAATCTTGAGCTCATTCTATATAATTGAAATAATTTCATTTTTATAATCATTTATCATCATGGATTCACGCTGGAAGCACCCGTGGACCTCCATGATTTGTGGACCTACAGGGTGTGGCAAAACTTTCTTCGTCAAAAAATTTTTCAAATTCATCCACGAAATGGCTGATGTTCGTTTCGAGCGAATACTTTTTTATTACTCAGAATGGCAGCCTGGATATAGAGAGTATGGTGAAAAAATAGAGTTTCGGGAGGGTTTGCCACAACCGGCTGACTATTCATCCGATCAACGACCTAAACTCATTGTGATCGATGATTTAATGCGTGAAGCCTCAAATAATAATATCGTTGATTTATTCACAAAGGGAAGTCATCATAAAAACCTAAGCGTAATCTTCATAACGCAAAATTTATTTCATCAAGGTCATGGACAAAGAGATATATCCTTGAACACCAATTATATTATTATTTTCAAAAATCCTCGGGACCGTGCTCAAATACAACATCTCGCTCGTCAAGTTTGTCCTGAAAACCCCCGTTTTTTACAAGAGGTGTATTTCGATGCGACATCAGCGCCTCACGGCTATCTCTTACTTGATCTGAAACAATCGACACCTGACCATTGTCGATTTCGCGCATGCGTGTTTCCTGATGATCAATTCAATTACGTTTATATACCGAGAAAGGGAATAAAGACGCGTGACACATCTCACGATGTTCCAGTAATGCGATTGTAATGGCCGCGCAAGGAGGTCTCGGAAAAAAACATACCATACTTTTACAAGCTCTTTGCTATTTGACACAAAAACAACTTCGCCAAATTTTACGGATTATCGATTCATCGTTAATTCGTAGCATTTGCGAATGTGCGCTCAATGTATTACACGGTAACGTGAATCCCAAAGTTAGCGAAAGGCAACGATTGCGACGGTACGCTGTACTGCTTCGTCGCCTAGCTGAAAAACGAGGAAATTGGAAAGCTAAAAGACAGCTCATTATCAAGCGTTGCGCTACTTTTCTCAAACTTCTTCTTATTCCGGTTTTGAATTATTTCGAAAATGGAACATGCGAGAAAAATGGTGCTCATCCCCCATGATAATTTACATCGTCTCAGTGAGTTTCAGCATAAAACCGCTGACTCACTCACTTCTCCTTCAACAGTAATATTGAATTCCGTTCAAACACCCGGAACCCCTGTTTCTCGTTTAGATACTGAGATGGCTGAAATTTTAAACTCGAGCTCATACGCAAATGATAGAGATAAATTAACGGCTTATCTACAGCTTTTGCATAGATATTTACGCCTTACACCACACTCACAGCATGATGAGCGGGTTAGACATATACTTGAGAAGAATACTTCCGGAATAGAGGGTGAAACGATGGAAAAACACTCAATTGAAAATGAAATGGAACGTGATACAACGGAACAAACGACAGCAATGAAATCCCGATTAAATGACACTCTCATCATCGATAGCGTTCCAAAAAAATTTCATCCAAAAGCCAAAATGTTATTGCGAAATTTACATAGAAATACTTTACCCTCAAAGCAAATGAGTTGGGATGTGAACGGAGTTGTGTCTATAGGTGGTACCAGAATTCCAAATTCTAATATTGTTGATCTTATCAATGATGCTATGCGTGCTAGAAAACGTGTGAAACCTACCGGACGATCTCATTTCGCCGCACATCTCCGGAAGATACAGATGCCTCGAGAATTCATTGGAAATCCCGAGGTGTTGGAAGAACCTATACTGGTAGACACGTCAACCCCTCGTAAACGCATCATATCACCAGAGCCTGCTGATGTATGCACATTAGATTCGAGTAGTAGTAGTTGTAGTGAATACGAAGAGACACGCGCTACGGGGTTTCAACCTGAACTTTCGCATGGATCTTCAGAAAGTGATAACACTACTCATAATAAAAAAAAATCTCAACAAGGCCGCGGTCGCTCAGGCAAACAACGAATTGTCTGGTCAGTATTGAAATTATGAAGCGACTTGAAGCGACCTACTATAACCCCTCGCACCCTGCTTCCTTTTCTCGTGCTGAAAATTTAAAAAATGTTAAAGGTATTGACAAAAATAATGTCGTACAATGGCTGGTCGTACAATGGTCGTACAAAGTCAAGACGCTTATACCATGCATCGACTTATACACCGTCGATTTCCTCGCCGTATGTATAACGTCAATAATATTGACGATGTATGGGAGGCCGATCTGGCTGACCTTCGATCCATAGCTACGTATAACGATAATTGCAAATATATTTTAGTTGTAATCGATGTATTGAGTAAATTTGCATGTATCGATTTTATGAACAAAATCATTATCATAATAAAAATGGGATTTTTTCAAAATTTTATAAAACCAATGTACTTTTATGGATAAAAAGAAAAAAATAAAAAGCTGATAAAATGTATTCAATTCAGTTATTGACTCTCCCCTACCCTAAAAAGAAAAAAAATAATAAAAAGTAGAAAAAACGTACAGTTATGGTGCTCCTCACAAAAAACTCCCCCCTCCTCCCCTCACCTGGCCAACAAGCTATTTACCTGTGGAGCGGGGGTAAAAAAAAGCTTGGAGTGGGTAGCCGCCTGGTGGGGGAAGGAGTGGGGATGAGAGTGGGGGGCGCCATAGCTGTACGTAATCTACTCAACTGTTCTGATCGGCTGATTCTTTTTATTGCCATGTAGTTTAATTTATAATGAGCCCGGCTTCGCGAAGTTCTTCTATAATTGTCAAGATCTCATTGTCATGAGCATTGATTCCAGCCTGGCGTGAAGCTTCCAGCAACCGCAGACGATCTACCAACTCGTTAGGATCATTCCAATGAACATAATTAATATTATTGTCATTTAACGTCATCACAGGAGGTATGCTTATGCCACTTCCTGCTTTTTTACCAGAAATTAATGGTCCAATTATATATTTATATTTATATCCCTTATTACCCAATACCGGATTTAGCAATTTATGCCCCCGTCTATATGCATTTGTTGTCAGTAATATACTTTTGTATGCATGCTTATCTTCCTCAGTGTATATGGCATCATCGGGAATTCTCTTGAAAATTAATCCGTAGAGACCGGGGGTTCTCGGATATCTTATCCCAACAATAATTAAATTATCTTCATTGTCCACAAAGGCGAAAACGCTTATCGCCTAACATCATGCCTCCATTGGTAAATTGAATACCATATGCGTAATCCATACTAGTATTTTCGTCTTGGCCTAAAATGCTAGCCACATATTTTTGCCCAAGTGGTCCAAAATGTTCACGCAATGTTTTTTGATCTTCGGATGTTTGTAATTGATGTTGAACTAATGACACAAATGATTCGGGTGTAGTCTCGAAAACTTCTTCTGGTTCTTCTTCTTCTTCAACAAATGTAGGTGGTTGCTCACGCAATATTTGTGGCACGAAAGCAGTATCATCTGGTACGTTTTTCATTCGTTTACGATTTGATTGATTCAGAGCAGAAGTTATCAGTGAATCATCTAATTGTGATAGTAGGGTGGAGATTGTCAGAATAATCAATTTCAGACCGTACGAAAGTGACTAGGGCTCAAGAGCCCAGCCTAACGTGAGAGAATGCTTATAGATGCGGAGCACAGGTGTCGCAACGGTTACTTTCGTCGATAATTCACCGTTTACAGGTTTGGCGACAGTGGTACTCAACTAAATAGAGATATCCGAATACGAGACTTGTTTTAATGTAAGCGACGTTATTCCTTCGCAAATGATCAATTTGGAGGGCTTGTTCTTAATTTTTATTATTAAAAGGGTTATACATAGCAATAATCTGGAGCGATTAGCTTACTTTCACAATAATTAATATATATTAATAAGTAAATGAACAGAATAAGAAAAAAATGGAGCTATAATTAAGAATAATAATAATAATCATTTTTCTATTATTCAATATCAATAATTATAATAATTGTTTTTATAAATGTTTTATTTCTTTATTTATTATATTTAATACTATATTTTTGTTCGTGCGTATGACGGAACAAATGAGGTGAGGGGGAAAGATGCACGGAATACTCAAGTATTATGTATATGTATATATTTGTGAGATTCTTAGATTAATTTTTCAATGAATAAATAATAACAAATTGTAATGACATCTGGATTTTACTATTTTGTTTCAACATACTTTATCAGAACAATGATTGCTGGATTTCAGCTTTCAATATCTAATAATAAAAAGATAATTATTTATTTAAAATACAGCTGGAAAGTTGAAAAACAAATATTAATATATAGACAGGGTAAAACACCCAGTCGCCAGCCATGTATCAGTAGTCAGCCTTGTATGAGTGGGAAGAGCGTGGAAGATGTCTTCGGCACTCTTTCCACTCATACAAAGTATGGGCAGAGACCGACTACTGGTACATGGCAGGCGACTGAGTATTTTACCCTACACAAAGTTGCTTAAACGAAGCGGGACATTATATAAATTACATGGATGACTGCTTTAATTTTGATAGCAACGAGGCTATTGTTGTTAAATTTTAAGAAAAAATTTAAACCACAGTTTTCTACTCCGTAAAACTTCAAATAAAATGTCAAGCGGCCCTGATAAGCATGTACCATTTTCCACCGATAATTTTCAAATACATCCGCAACAGGATGAGTAAGAGCTAGACTCATATCCCGAAGGTGGTGAGATCGATTCCACCCTCGGGCAACTTTTTTTTTTATAATGTAACGAATGTGAACAAATAGTAATGTGCGAATAATTATTTTTCTTTAATAATTAAATAGATTCTATTCAATTATTCAAATTAAACGATTATATTGTTATTAAATATTAAGAAAAATTTCACTATTAAACTAATAGACTAATAGACTAAAGTAGATTAATAGAAACTAAAAAACGTATTAGATTTATAAAATATGTACCGACGTATTAAATACCTTAAAATGTTCTTGGTTGTACTAAATCTATCAGTCTAGCCTAGTCTACTATTCTATTAGTCTAGAATTAGTCTAGTAGTCTACTAGTTAAATTTTTCTGAATATTCAACAACAATACAAGTATTTATTTAAACACGTACTAGATTGTACTTAATCTAATACGGTTTTAAAGTATTTAGTACGTTAGTACGCTTTTTGTAAATTTAGTACGTTTTTCAATTTTTGTTGGTCTAGTCTAGTCTGTATATTAGTCTAAAATTAATTTAGTAATCTAGAAGTGGAATTTTTTTGAATATTTAATAACAATATAATCATTTATTAGTACAATGTAAAATAGGCACATATTCATTTTCGCTCTGTGTTATATTGTATTTCATATTAGTTATGCGAATAATTAGATTTATCAAAAAAATGAATACAGAATCAATTATTCGCATATCTAACTACATGAAAGGAGCATAAAAAAATCAATAATTAATAATAATCAGTTAATAATAATTCATTTCTTTAATAATTAAAGAAAAATAATTATTCGCATATTACTATTTATTCGAATTCGTTACATTATAAGAAAAAGTTGCCCGAGGATGGAATCGATCTCACCACCTTCGAGATGTGAGTCTAGCTCTTACTCATTCTGCTACGGATGTATTTGAAAATTATCGGCGGAAAATGGTACATGCTTATCAGAGCCGCTTGACATTTTACTTGAAGTTTTACGGAGTAGAAAACTATGGTTTAAAATTTGTCTTAATATTTAACAACAATAGCCGCGTTGCTATCAAAATTAAAACAGTGATCCACGAAATTTCTATAATGTTCCGCTTTGGGCAAGCAGCTTTGCATATCTATATATTAATATATGTTTTCAACTGTCCAGCTTTATTTTAAATAAATAATTATCTTTTTATCATTAGATATTGAGAGCTGAAACCCAGCAGTCATTGTTCTGATAAAGTATGTTGAAACAAAATAGCAAAAGCCAGATGTCAGTACAATTTGTTCTTATTTATTCATTGAAAAATTGATCTAAGAATCTTACAAATATATACATGCACATAATACTTGAGTATTCCGTGCACCCTTCTCCCTCTCCTCATTTGGTCCGTCATACGCAGGAACAAAAATATAGTATTAAATATAATAAATAAAGAAATAAAACATTTATAACAACAATTACTATAATTATTGATATTGAATAATAGTAATATGATTATTATTATTATTATTATTATTGTTATTCTTAATTATAGCTCCATTTCTTCTTATTCTGTTCATTTACTTATTAATATTTATTAATTATTGTCAAAGTAAGCTAATCGCTCCAGATTATTACAATGTATAATCCGTTTAATAATAAAAATTAAGAACAACCCCTCCAAAATGGTCATTTACGAAGGAATAACGTCACTTACATTAAAAACAAGTCTCGCATTCGGATATTTCTATTTAGTTGAGAACCACTGTCACCAAATCTGCAAACGGCGAATTATCGACGAAAGTAACTGTTGCGACATCTGTGCTCCGCATCTATAAGCAGTCTCTCACGTTAGGCTGGGCTCTTGAGCCCTAGTCACTTCCGTACGGTCTGAAGTTGATTATTCTGACAATCTCCACCCTACCATTGTAATCGTGGTCGTTTTTTTCCATGCGGTAAATTATTTTTTCCAAGTGTCTCTTCGGGTTCCATTTTTATTGCGATTGATTCAATTCCACTGGACTTTTCAGCAATCTGTTTGAAAGGTTCCGTAATCGGTTTGAAGTGTCTCTCCAATACTATGTCTTCCTCAATTTTCTCAGTTTTCAGAGCTCGGTATTTCTGGCGAATTGATTCGCTCGTTTTCGCAATTTCTTTCACAATCTTCTCACGATTGTCATTATTATCATTATCAGTCGTCACCATATTGCAGATAACAGTTTTTCGTAGACGTTGCACAACTGATGTATCGATAACAACTAACTGGATTAGGGTATTGCAAAATCATTAAATTCTCTCCTATACCGTCCATCGACCAATGTACTATCTTTATCAATTACCATGAATCCATATCTGTCTTCCCAACATTTTTGACACAATTCATAGTAATCATTATACGACATATCGGTATTTACATGCTCGTTGTATACATGTTTCAAATTGGTGCCATCTTGTTTAAACAAAGTCAACAGATTTACATTGTCACGTATAAGATGCTTTGGTATTTTGGCATATGTTTGTAGTCCAGACACCGTAGGAAAAGTTTTATTCAAGAGGTGTATAGGTTAGCCAATTTTTTTGTAGGTTGTTTGGACCCATGGGAATATAGCCCTGAGTTTTCGTAAAAATCCATCCTGTATTTTAGCAATAAACAATGATTGAAAAAAAAAATCGGTTTTTTTGAGTTAACACTTTTGGAACGCGTCCTATCGAAAAAAGTTTCAAATAAAATTTGTTCACCATGATGTCCTCTATGAAAAAGGTCGTATAAAAAAAATACGCTAGCATTGTTATTTAATGTACTTGTCCAGGCTTTTTTCCCCGGGAGGGGATTTTTGCTATTTGATATCACTTCTTTTTTCTATAGTATTTTCATATATATCGCTTTATATAGACTCCAATAGAGTATGTATATAACAAAAGAAATTTACAAGGTGTTTGCATCATTACATCATCGATTTATTTCAATGTCAGGCATCAGTACTGCTCACACTACTAATTCAACATAAGAGAATGAGACAGATTTTCTACCATAAATTCATTGTTATTGAGGTTATTTAAATATAGCAGCGTTTCGTTCCTGTGATAAGAAAAAAGTTATAATGTTTTCAAAAGAGTTAACTACAGACTCGGAGTATTTTCGAGATGTTAGTAATTCGTTGATAGGTTATTATTCGATTATAGCTTAGCAGGAAAGTGTTATAGAAGAGATCTAAAGTACCAGTTTTTCCCCAAGGCAAAATTTCAGAAAATTAACGGACAACACCACTGTGACCCCCTATTTTTTTCACATTTTTCAAGAATTTTTTTTTGTGGGAAAAAAAGAGATATTCGAAAAAAAATTTTTGGGTTTTGTTCCTTGTTTATTAATGTATCAAAAAACATTTTTTTCACATTTTTCACGCCGCATGGTGGCGCTAGGGAAGCTCTCGCGTCATCTCCGCAGTGGTTCGCGGCACGCAGCAGAACTCTCTTCAACGTCGATCTGAAAAAAAATACCGAGTGTTTTCGTTAATAATATGATATTTTGAAGAGAAGTACATAGGGATTTCGAAAAATATTGATTTTTTAAAAATAGGCACGCCTTTGAAATTAAAGAATGATTTTTGAGCAAAATTTTTCGTCGAAAATAGGCTATAACTTTTATAATTATTGAGATATCGAAAAAATCTTATGTACTTCTCTAAGTAATCTACTTTTATTGATACAGTAAAAATTTGAAGTCGATCGGATAAAAATTGCTCAAGCTCTGCTGCGTGCCGCACTTAAAAAAGTGGTTTTGAGAAAAACGCGTTCAAAGTTGGGTCCCCGAGCGTCGCGGACCGCTGCACCGCTCCACAAAATATTCAATATCTACGAAAATAATTATTTTTTCGACCTGGGTCCAACGGCATTTCAATCTTAAAAGTATTTTAGATTTTTTAAAATGGTTTTCAAAAAATCGATTTCTCGAAGCCGTCACAGTGGTGTTGTCCGTTAAATACTTTATCATTAGCTTTCAAGTTGTGTTTTAGAATAAGGCATTTATGGGCGAAAAGGCAGCGAGGATATTAGCAATTTCGGTCTAAGCTATAAATAGATAACTATATTTAACTTTACTGTCAGGAGCCTCAGAATTATTATTCTTTCAAAAATGAAATGACGGAAGAATATGATGCATCGTCCTTGACTTACAAATTGTTTTATAAAACATAGAAAAAAATTAGATTCAAAAAAAAATCGGCCGAAGTACTTGACGAATGTTTTTTCACTTAATTTACATAATGTATCGGTCGTCGTGACAACCTCGCCAAGTACTTCGGCCGAAATTCTTTTTCATCTAATTTTTTTTCGTTTGCAATCTTTTTTTGCTTCAGACTCTTATTGATACAGAGTTTTTATTTTCATTCTGGTTGGTAAAACAACTGCATTTTCGAACTTGATTCTTTTCTCTATCAGCATTCAACATTATTTGAAGATTTTTTGACACGATAAAGCCTCCCGTACTGGGCACATATATTTTGGTATAGCTCAATTTATTTTATAACTTTTTGCGAAACCCAACCTTATCTTTTCGCGAGGATTAACTCATTTTGTTTTGTGTGATTTGAATTTATTTGATACATTTTTTGAGAGTGGTCTCTTTTCTTACTTTTTGATAGGATTTGATTTTCTCAGGGATTTTGTGAGAAAACGTTTTTGCAGTGTATGTATATTCGTGGAAAAATATGGGAATGGGGGTCAACAAATGTACTTGTCGAGGTTTTTTCACCGAGGGGGATTTTTAGGTATGATAGGATTCATTTTTTCTCGTTCTTTTCAAACATCTCGCTTTATATAGATTAGAAAAAGGTTGTATTGGAAAATTATCGCTTTTTCATTTCCAAACCCTGACCCATTCTATTTCGAGTCAGGTTTTTTCCCCATTAAATAAAGGGACACGTGTTTTGGAATTTTCAATTTGGCATTTTTTTTATTCTCGAGCCAGTCAAATTGTATCGACATTTCGATTTACCTTTCTGGAATCAGGCTAAAATAAGTCGGGAAATGGGAGTCCGATACAAAAATTTACAAAGCTTTTGAGGGCAAGATTAGAGCAGTCAGAACTCTTCCATAGAATTTGTAGCAATTTGAATTTGTGTTTATCAAAGAAACATATTAAATAGCAGTATCTCCTTGTTATATTTGTAGATTTGTGGTAAAAAATATTACGCTTATTTCAGCTTGTTGATAAAAATGGGGCGATTTTTTTCGAAATTTTTCATTTTTGATTAATGATGAAATAAAAAACCCGTTTCGTGTATGTTTAGAGAAAACATATCGAATCTATTGTGAAAAAAGTTCACGCATTTTTTCATTCTTATTTTTATTAACAAGGTGGAATCATGATTATTTTTCAATACCATTGAAGAAGTTACTACCATGGAAATAAAAAGTTACAACTATTTCAATATTCTCATTGAATATAGAAAAGTTCAAGTAGTATGTTATGGGAACTCCAAAACAGTATATTGAACAAACCAAAGCGACTGTAGAGGAAAGCATTTAGAATAAAACTTTTTCAATTGATTATGCTATAATCAGAGCTAAAAAGTGGAAATAGTTAGCACACATGTCTCCTCTTCACAAAAACGTCAAAATTTGTAGATATCGGCTACATTCCAATGATACAAATTTTGATACTATCAGAAGAAGAGCACCCGAAGACTTTCTGAAACAACTTTTTAAATTTATTATGCTATAACTAAAGTGGAAAAGTGAAAAAACATAGTGCACTTTAAGCCCAACAAAGTTCAGAAAATTTGGATGTATCTATTGCGTTCCGAGGACAGAAATTTTAATCCCATCCAAAAATGAGCAGCCGAAGACTTTTTGTAATAAATTTTTAAATTCATAATGCCATAATCAGAGACAGAAAGTGGAAATACTTGGTGCACATGTCGCTTCACAAAATGTTAAAAGTTTGTAGGTATCGGCTACATTCCCATGATGCAAATTTTGATACAAATTTTGATATGTATAACAATAATGGCCGTGAAAGCCTCAAAACTAGAACTTACAGATATTTTAATATTATCTTTGAATATTGAAAAGTTCAGAAAGTATGTTAGGGATATTTTAAAACAATAAATTCAACAAAGCGGGCAAACTTAGATTAGTACTGTGCCCAAGAAAATGGATCGAGTTTAGGTGTACCAGTTGCATTATCTTCGTGCAAATTTTCGTACCATCATAACCAGAGCATCCGTAGAGCAAATCTTTTTGAAAATATTTTTCAATTCGTTATGCCACAATAGGAGCCAAAAAGTAGAAATACTGAGCACACATGTTGCTCCAGGAAATTTCCAAAGTTTGTAAGTATACGTTGCCTTACAATGAAACGAATTTTTATACTTCCAGAAAAAAAGGAACCAAAGACTTTCTGACAATTTTTTTTAATTAATCATGCCACAACTCAAGCATACCACACATTGGGCTCAATAAAATTTATGAGCTTTGAAGGTCCTACAATTTTTTAAATTAATTACAGGAGATAAAAACAACTATCGTAAACGTAATTCCGGCAATCGACCGTAAAATGTGATGTGAATAAATATTCATCCACATTGGTTTCATCCCGATACGTAAAAAATCATTCATTTTATGCGTATTGATCTGGGTTATTGAGAACCAAATATCGCATCTTTTTGTCGGGATAATTTTTTCGTTAAGATTTTAATGAATCCAAGTAGAACAACTCGCAGTACAACTTGGATTCATGTAAATATCAACGAAAAAATTATCCCGACGATAGAAATGGAAGGCAGATTTTTTTCCGAAATTTTTCGCTCTAGATAAACGAAACATCAAAGAACCAGTTTTACGTAATTGGACAGAAAACGCATCGAATCCATTGTAAAAAAAGTTTATGCATTTCTTCACTCCTATTTTTATCAACAAGGTGAAATTATGATATTTGCAAATACCATTTATAATAATAATAGCTGTGAAATCCTGAAAACTAGAACTCACAGATATTTTAATATTATCTTTGAATTTTGAAAAGTTCACAAAGTATGTTATGGATATTTTAAAACAATAAATTCAACAAAGCGGGCAAACTTAGATCAATACTATGCCCAAGAAAATGGATCGAGTTGAGTTGGACCAGTTGCATTATCTTCGTGCAAATTTTCGTACCATCACAACCAGAGCATCCGTAGAGCAAATCTTTTTGAAAATATTTTTCAATTCGGTATGCCACAATAGGAGCCAAAAAGTAGAAATACTGAGCACACATGTTGCTCCAGGAAATTTCCAAAGTTTGTAAGTATACGTTGCGTTCCAATGAAACAAATTTTTCTACTTCCAGAAAGAAGGAACCAAAGACTTTTTGACAATTTTTTGAATTAATCATGCCACAAATTAAGCATACCACACATTGGGCTCAATAAAGTTTATGAATTTTGCATGTAGCCATTACTTTTCGAAGCCAAATTTTAATCCCATCCAAAAATGAGCAACCGAAAAATTTTCATAATAAAATGTTCAAGTCCTAATAATGCCACTATTCGAGCCAAAAAGTGGAATTATTGGGCACACTGGTCACTTCACAGATATATTAAAGTCTGTACGTATCTGTTGCAATTCAATGATACAAATTTTGATAATATCAGTAAAAACACATCCTTCCTGAAACTTCCTGAAACAATTATTCAAAATTCATTATGCTACAACTAAATTAGGGAATTGAAAAAATGTACCGCACATTGGGCCCAACAAAATTCTGAAATTTTGCATGTATGCGTGGCATTCTGAAGCCAGCAATTCTTAACCCATCAACAAATGAGTATAGTCGAAGAACTTCCATAACAAAATTTTCAATTCCTAATACCAGAATCGAAACCAAAAAAGGAAAATATTTGGCACATCTGTTGCTTCACAGAATTTTCAAAGTCTGTAGGTGTTCATTACAATTCAATTATACAAATTTTCATAATATCAGTAAAAACACATCGGAGGACTTCCTGAAACAATTTTTCAAAATTCATAATACAACTAAAGTGGGGAAGTGAAAAAATAGAGCGCATATGGTGTCAAACAAAATTATGAAGTCTTGCATATATTCATGGCATTCCAAAGACAATCATTTCGATCTCATCGACAAATGAGCAACCGAAGAATTTTCATAACAAAATGTTCAATTCATAATGCTAAAATCGGAGGCAAAAAGTAGAGATACTTGGTACATTTATCGCTTCACACAATTTCCAAAGTCTGTAGGCATTCGTTGAAATCCAAAGACATAAATTTTGATAATGTCAGAAAAAACACATCGAAGACTTTCTGAAATAATTTTGTAAAATTCATTATGCTACAACTAAAGCGGGGATGTGAAAAAATATAGAGCATATTGAGCCAAACAAAATTCTGAAATATTGCCTATATCCATGGTGTTTCAAAGACAATATTTTTGATCCCATTGACAAATGAGCAACCGAAGAATTTTCATAACAAAATGTTCAATTCATAATGCTACAATTGGAGCCAAGAAGTGGAAATACTTGGTACATTTGTCGCTTCACAGAATTTTTAGAGTCTATAGGTATTCGTTGCAATCCGAAGATACAAATTTTGATAATACCAGTATATGGAGTATATACCTCCATAGTCTTTTGACATAAAGATATATTATACAAGCCATTTTCACATAAAGATATATCAATACTTACTACGGTTATCATCCAGAGGCATCCATACATATCCAGATGCAGGTTGACAGTGTATTTGTCTATTAATTCATTAAACGCGAGATGATTCTGCACCATATTTTGGATAGAAAAACGACGTCGAAAATCTTTTGAAATGGACCAACAATTATCAAGCAAGGAACATTTTATGATGTACAAATCTTTATTATGGCAAGCGAGGAACATTTTATAATAAAGAGGAAAGGGACCAATAAAATAGACTGTCAACGGTGTAGAGTTAAAAAAAATATTCATTAGACACTGCTCAAAACTCGGCATGATAATAACAAATTTTGCCATATACATTTTTTTGACACTCATTATTAGTTTTATAGTTTCTTTTCCAAATTTACATCGAATCGCTCCAATCATGCTTAACAGTTCAACGTACACCATTTCATAGTTATCAAAGAAACGAAAAGAATGATTTCTTAAGAAATCTCATACGAGGAACATTTAATCGCGAAAGAGAAAAGAGATCGCTTTCGTTTCCGTCGTAGAGTTAAGTGTGGAAAATAAAAACTGCAAATCTAAGGAGAAAGATCTAACGGAATGGCCAATCACAAGCTCGGAAGGCGTCAAGAGGCCTTTCATTGCGTCGTATACAGACATGCCAATACTTCGATGTTAACATAATCTTGAGCCTGTGCAAAGATTTTTCTCAGCAAATACGGCATCAATTGTGCTGATTTAATGCTCAATCGAAGTATTTTTTCGTAATAAATCTCCAGTTCAATTTTCAAATCATCATATGCCTCCTGAGCTTCGTAATTAAAGAAAATGAATTTTAGTTTTTACCCCCACCACGGCGAATCGTTTTATTCAGAGATAATATACTCGGGCGAGCCGCGGGCCAGCAGGCGACAGAGCTGTCAAAGTACTTGTCCTGAGACTCTACCGAATTTCTTGATAAAAGAACCACGAACAAGTATCAAAACTTTATTTTTTTTTGATTTTGTAAAAAAATTTGAAAAAATATTACACTGAAACATCCATTCCAACAGATCAATGGATCGAAAAATATTCCATAAAGAATGACACCGAGAAATTACTCCAATATCATCAGAATGCACCGAAAGTTTTTCAATAAAAGTAATCATAACGAGACGAGATTTTGAAACAAAAAAAAACCGGCCAAGTGCAAGTCGGACTCGCGCACGAAGGGTTCTGTACCATTATCTATAAAAACAGCAAAAATCACGTTTGTTGTATGGGAGCCCCCTTAAATATTCATTTTATTCTGTTATTTCGTATTTGTTGTTATAGCGGCAACAGAAATACATCATCTGTGAAAATTTCAAGTGTCTAACTATCACGGTTCATGAGATACAGCCTGGTCACAGACGGACAGACAGACAGACGGACGGACAGCGGAGTCTTAGTAATAGGGTCCCGTTTTACCCTTTGGGTACGGAACCCTAAAACGTATGCGTACCAAATTTCGAGAGCAAAAGTGTGATTGGAAAAAAAAATTTCGGTCGAAGTGCCACATGAGCTTTTCTTTTATAACGTTTATTGATCACAAATTATATCTCATGAGCAATAGGGAAAACAAAATTGGTAAAGTACTTATGAATTTTTTTTCTCGAATCAAATATCGTTTCGCTCAAAATTATTTCGCGTCACTTGATTCCATTTTGGGTTGCAAGTGCAAATAGTATTTTCATGTATTGAACCACTCTAGGGTGGTTTAAAACTATGTATAATTCAAACCTAGAGTGGTATCATACACCATTCTCTCGGTTATATAAAAAACGTAGAGAATAGTTTCCAAATAAACCTTATTATTGCATGCAAGGGACATTTTATGGTAACACAGAAGAGGCACTGTTTTTGACTCCATTGTAGAGTTTACATTCGGAAAATTGGAATATTGAGGCTAGGGTTAAAAAAAAAATATTTATTTAGGCACTGTTCTAAAGTTTATTTATTGAATTACACTTTATTTTTGCACTCTATCACTCTTTTATCTACATATTCAAATCACTAACCTAAAGTTTCACTTTAACCAAATAAAACTGACCGCGATCTTTATAACCTAACGACTATTCAAAGATATTAATTATTCACCGAATACGAGTTTATCATACACCATTCCCTTATATAATTTAAAAAAAAAAAGAGAATGGTTTCTAAATAAACCTTGTTATTGCATCCGAGGAACATTTTATGGTAAAAGAGAAGAGGCACCGTTTTCAACTCCGTTCTAGAGTTTACGTTCGGAAAAATGATTTGTTGGGACTAGGGTTAATAAAAAAAAATATTTATTTAGACACCGTTCAAAAGTTTATTTATTGAATCACACTTCATTTTTGCACTATTACTCTTCCATCGGTAATATGATAAAAGTCACTTTAATCAAACGTTGAAACTGACCGCGATCTTTATAACCTCCCAACAAAGATATTAAGTATTCACCGAATACGCGTTTATCATACACCTTTCTCTTAGTTATCAAAAAAAAAAAAAAACAGAGAGAATGGTTTCTAAATAAACTTTATTTTTGCATCCGAGGAACATTTTATGGTAAAAGTAAACAGGCACCGTTTTCGACTCCGTTCTAGAGTTTACGTTCAGAAAAATGGATTGTTGGGTCGAGGGTTAATAAAAAAATATATTTATTTAGACACTGTCTAAAAGTTTATTTATTGAATCACACTTTATTTTTGCACTATCACTCTTCTATCTATAATTAAAGTCTCTAAGCAAAAGTTGAATCTGGCCGCGATCTTTATAACCTCACGACAAAGATATTAAATATTCACCGAATACGAGTTTATCATATACCATTCTCTTGGTTAACAGAAAAAATGAAAAGAATGGTTTCTAAATAAACCTTGTTATTGCATTCGGGGAACATTTTGATGGTAAAAGAGAAAAGGGATCATTTTCGATTCCGTTATAGCAGAGTTTATGTTTGGAAAAACATTGTAGGTGTTAGGTTTAATTAAAAAAATATTTATTCAGACACTGTTCAATGGTTCATTATTACACTTTACTTTCCCACCATCACTCTTGTATCTATATAAAAGTCACTCTTTACTCGTCTATCTATAAACACCACTCTAACCAAAAGTTGAAATTGACCGTGATCTTTATAACCTCATGACTGTTATAAAAAAGATATTGGTCAGCTGTCATATGGACGATTGATCGAATATCACCACACTGAACCACGAAATGATTTTTTTTATAAATTTATCCATAACATTGCTCACACGTCCCGCACTTCGTTATGTCAAAACAACGACGTTCAAACTTTATGTTGGCTCCGTACAGAGGAACAACGAGTCGTCGTGACCAATCTCAACTCATTGCTTCCGTTACCGGAGACCGGCTTTTATGGAAATGGGTTTTGATGGGCATCAAAACGCCTTTGATTGTGTTCGTCTGAGCGCATATACAGACACGGAAAATTCTTGAATGTAGTAGAATCGAGCATAATCCTAAGCCTGTGCAAAGTTTTTTCTCAGCAATTACGCAACCAATCGTGCTGATTTTAGGCTCAATCGAAAGAGCATCGCTCAATTAGTCAAAAGTTCGCTTTTCAAGCCGCCAAATGACTCCTAGGCTCTACAATTAGCGAAAACGTCATAAAATTTTTACCCCCACCACCGCGAATCGTCTTGTTTAGAGATAATATAGACTCGGCGAGCCTCGGGACAGCAGACGACAGAGCTGTCAATGTACTTGTCCCGAGACTCTACCGAGTCTCTTGATAGTAATCATCAGATTTGACTTGACACAACAGAATATTGAAAATATCAAGTGTATATTCGGATCAATCGTTTCGTTTCGTTTGTATAATTTATTATTATCTTTGACACATTGATCAATGTATAAATATCTCCGTATTTGAAAAATTTGTGAATAACATTTTGAAAATATTATCGGTTTTTATAAATCGTTTGACATTTTCCATATCACTAATTTTATTTTAGATCTGTAGCGTATTGCGCAGTATTCAAAATTCTCAGTTGTCCTTACTGTACAAAACAAAACGCTATAAATTTTGAAAACAGAGGTTGACCTCGAGATTCTAATGGAGACGACGATGTTTACGCATGTGTTTTAATTTTTTTTTCATCACGATATAAGGCAACATATCGTATGTGTGCCGGAAAGGCTTTCCACAAATATCTCCATTGAAATTGAGAAAAGATATTTTTTGTCATGATCTTTACACAAGTTTGTTTGCTTAAGGCGAGAAATCCCTTTAGAATTTTCAAAAAATCGTTTTTTTTTACATATTTCGAAAGTATGATATCTAAAGAATATAATGATCAAAGGAAAACTCCAAATATTGAATATTTGCGGAGTTATCGCATATAGTCTAGAGCGCGGGGACAGCATGCGGTCAGGTAGCGAGTCGGGCGCTCGGACCGTTAGAGGCGGAGCAACCTTTGCTTCACAATACTTCCTTATTTACCTTTTGTATGGCCAGGCAGATGTTTCGAGGAATTTCTTGAAACGACACGCCACTCCTTTTCATGTGAACGACATTATATATATCTATATAGTGTGAAACTGTAGGTATGCGAAACGAAACACTGCCCGAGCAATAGCGTCAGTTTAGCTCGAAAGTTTGTCGTGAACGGTTGAATTTTCAAAACTAAAATGCCGAACGATCCGAAAGGAACCCGAGGTAATATAGCTCGGAAATGTGTAAAAAAAAAAACGATTTCAAGGAAATCAATTCGCTGATGAGAGCGGGGAGAGTTTCGGGCCGAGTACAAGTGACGGTATAAGTGCAAGTGCTAAAAAACTAAAGTCTGCGTGCACAGAGGATATCCGTACAAATCCGTTGGACGCATATAGAATGATTGAGTTTTTAACAGTTTTTACGGCTCTATCAGATATTTTAATTTGTTCTGTATGCAAGCAAAGGATACATTTTACAGAGTTAGGGCATAGAGGTCTAGGTTTCAAAATTGTCGTTACGTGTCAGTGCGGTAATCGAGAAATTCATTCAGGACCTTTGATTTATACTGGTTACGAAATTAATCGAAGGCTTGTGTTAGTCATGATACTTTTGGGGGTCGCACGATAAGGAATCAATACCTTTCGCAATCTCATGGACCTGTGCACTAGACTCAATCAAAGCAGCTACACTAAAATCATCGAGCATATTTATGCAGCTGCTAAGTCGTCATTCGCTTTTTCATCACAGAATGCTGTTAAAGAAGAGGTGAAAAAAAGTCGAGCATGAAAGAGCAGAAAAAATTCTCAAAGTCTCTGGTGACGGCACATGGAAAAAGCGTGGGTTCAAATCACTGTATGGTGTTACCACGCTCATCGGCTACTACTCCGGTAAAGTGATCGATTTGGTTGTGAAAAGCAGTTACTGTCACGGCTGTACGTTTTGGAAAAATAAGACTCATACTAAAGAATATGAGGAATGGTTCGAAGATCACGACGAAAATTGCATGAAGAATCACGAGGGCTCCGCGGGAAAAATGGAGGTTGATTCTATGGAAGAAATGTTTTCCAGATCGGAACAGAAATTCGGCGTAAAGTATGGCAATTATATAGGTGATGGGGATTCAAAAACTTTCAAGGCCATACTAGAACTAAATCCCTATGGTGACGAGTTGACTGTTATAAAAAGTGAATGCATTGGCCACGTAGAGAAGAGAATAGGCACCATACTCCGAAATGTGAAAAAAAGAAAAAAAACTTTCCGGAAGAGGCAAGTTAACGGATAAAGTTGTGAAAAAATTCACAAAATATTATGGTTTGAGCATTCAAAGAAATGTAAATACTGTTGAAAATATGAAAAAAGAGATTATGGCTATTTTTCATGATATTTTTTCAACAAAGGAAGATCCGAATCATAAATACTGCCCGACTGGACCCGAAAGCTGGTGCCAATGGCAGAAAGCAATCGTCTTAAATAAAAATCCAAAATTGGAAGATCTTTCACCGTTACTTGACGAAAATATCAAACACATCTTCTGCCAATTTATCAAGATTTGTCCAGAGATGAATTGCTAGAAAGATGCTTGTGTGGCCATATCCAAAATGCTAACGAAAGTTTCAACTCGACGATCTGGCGATTGGCTCCGAAACACTTACATTCTGGACTAAAAATTGTTGAAATTTCGGCCTACATTGCTGCTGGGGTATTCAATCCCCAGCTTTTCTTCGATCCTAAGGATTATGAATGCGTTAGACATAATCACTGGCACCAACTGCAAAGTTTTCGCCGAAACCTCTGACGAGGCGCGAATTGTACGAGAGAACCGGATGAGTTTTTCTAAGACAAAAGAAGCTCGTACAACCCGGAAACAGCAGCTAGCGGAGGTAAATCAGTTTTTCGAGGAAGTTGAAGGTCTACTGTACGCGTCTGGAATCGCTGATTAATCGGTAAGTCACTACAATTAATAGTTTTCACATGTTGAAATTTTAAACGCGATTATCTCGAAACTACTTTTTCAAAAACTGCTCGTGTTGTAGCTCAAAAAGTTATCGACCGATTTGGATGAAATTTTGGGAGCTTACTCTCAGTAATATTATCGGAAGGATATACCTAAAGTTTGAAAGGTAGCATGTAAATAAATAATTTTTTTGGGGTCAAATATGTCGAAAAAATGGTCGAAAATTCGAACTTTGGAGTAAAAGGCTCCCAAATTTTCAATTTTGCACTTTTTCATCATTTTTCAGGGATATCCTTCTCCTTAATATATCAGTAAACGAATGACACTTATTAAGTCTTTTTCAGATCAACAAAAAAAGAGTGACAACTGCAGCACTTTTCGATGTCGCGGAAAACAGGCGTCCGAAGACCCTTAATAACGCCACCATTTTGTTGGTTATCTCAAAAAAAAAATTTTTTTTAAACTTGACAGTTATAATAAACTCGTGTTCAAATTGAAAAAATGATCAGATTATTTTATCCCCTCTAAAAAAATTCTCGAAAAATACCTACTTTTCACGCTCCTAAAGGGATTTCTCGCCTTAACATTGTAATAAAATAATTCGTCTACGATTTACGACTTTCAGGGAACCTTATTCTGCAAAGTCAATTAATAAATTGGGTCTTTTTGAGCGTACATAATGGTGAATATAAAATAGTTGGCATAAAATCGTATAAAATTAACAGTGTAAAAGTGTCTGTAATAAACATTCGGTGTTATTTCAACTTCCAAAATTGGAAAAAGCAGTAACGAGGTGATGTAAAAATGACATCTAAAGGTAGTACCATTGTAATTCTATACCGTAAATTTTACCAATTTGCCCGGAAAAGTGTTATCTCATTATTTCGACACTACATGGTGTTGAATCGAGAAATAACACCAGGTCAGTTTTTTATCAAACGACCGGTGTTATTTGTACTTCAGAAATTAACACCATTTTTTTTAACCACTCACACCATTTCAGTTCACACCGCAAATTTTTTACAGTGTAGAAATTATTTCTATTAGCGATAATCATTAAAATTCACTGAAAGTTATTTTTATTGACTATTACATTTTTTTTTAATGGAAATAATTTTCATTATGGATTAAAAATTATTAAAAAAAACATCAAGTTCTTTTCAAGTCTTTTTTTGAACTAACGATTACTGAGTAATTAAGAAAAAAATTAATTGATTAATTAATTAGCTAATTATATAGTACCTTCCATGCTTGTTCGAATGCTCGAGTCGGTGGCAATGATGGTGCGAGGTAAGCGTAAGCGGGCAACCGCCTCGCCGAGCGTGGCGAGCGCGCCGCTCAGCTCGCCAATCACGAGATCAATGAGTTTTTTCAAAACACGAAATCAACCTCTCCCCGTAGGCTTTTCGAGATGATTCGGGGTACATTTTTTTGTTGAGATGTCATCTTTAATTTGCGACAAGTTACAAAGTTGAATTCGATAGGATTCACTGTGAAAAACCGATCAGAATGTTTCGGTGCACTGCGGGGACTACGAGATCGGTTTTTCTTAAGCATAGGATGCGAGCTCATTGGGTCATGAGGAATCATTCCTAATGATGTTCTGTGAAATTTGACTGGAATCGACCGATTAGTTCCCGAGATATCGCCGAAAAACGGTTTTTGCTTTAAGAGGATGGATCAGTCGGCTTTGAATTTTTGAACGGAAAATTTGTTCACACCGTTCAACCGATTGCGATGAAAATACAACTGTGTATACAGTGGTATGGCATAAATCCACTGACAGAGCGATTTTGCGAAATTCTCAAAAAAAATTTGATTTTTTGTTACCATCGGAGTAATCTTACAATTACTCCGAAAATAATTGACGGATCAATTTTTTGATCTGTTAGTGGAAGCGTAATATCGCAACCAACATTTTGAGTTCAGTTGCATCAAAATCTATGCTAAATTGACGATAAATTTCCATTTCGAAATTTTTCTCAAAAAAATTATCGACAAGATACCGACTTCGTCAGATTTTAGTTCCCCGAAGTGCCATCTCGCGGCGCGATCATTAATTTCTCAATTTTCGATTGCTGTGAAATAAACTTTCGGGGAAATAAACTTTTGCAATAACTTTCTATGCTTTTTCGAATCAATTTTTTCGAAAAATACTCCATTCTTCATAGGAATGGATATTATAAGTGAAAAATCGTATCTCAGCGGGGAATCGAGATTTTTCCGTGGTCTTACGGTCTTATGTTGCACAACAAACATAAGTACTAGAGGAAGAATTGTCATTCTCCAAGGGTTGATCTAACACCACGTTTTTTCGCATCAATTTTTACGAAAAATGCGTTATTTTTCGTAGAAATGGAGGTTATAAGCAAAAAATCGTAACTCGTTGTCGCTACGGTCGGTCTCTAGCGACGTTGTCGCTACGGACCGAAATACTAGGAGTTATAGTTTTCTCCGCTTCACTGGTAGCGCCGCGGTTCGATGATCTCGCTCGATAATGTTTTCGAGACGGGGTTTATAGCATGGCTGCCCCCATGAGTGTGTGCGCTCGCATTCATGTCGGTTTTTCTTTCGTGGATAATTAATTTAATGAAAACAGTGTTCTCGTGGCTTCGCGTTTGTTTGTGTAAGTGTCGTGAGTAGTAGGGCTATACCAGTTCTAACTCACTTTTTACTCCCTCCCTCTCGCCATGGCTTGACTCACCCAGAGGGGGGCGAGGTGTGTGGAAGAGATAGAGAGATGGTCGGAAGGATGGCGAGTGCAGAGAGAGAGAGAGAGAGATAGTCAGAAGGATAGTGCGCGTAGGAGAGAGAGAGAGAGAGAAAATGCTACTTCTCGATAACGTGATCACAATCGCTACGTCGTCAAGACGTCGCCAAACATTCCCATCCGCTTTTCTCGATCCTTCAAATATCAAGAGACTCGGTAGAGTCTCGGGACAAGTACATTGACAGCTCTGTCGTCTGCTGTCCCGAGGCTCGCCGAGTCTATATTATCTCTAAACAAGACGATTCGCGGTAGTGGGGGTAAAAATTTTATGACGTTTTCGCTAATTGTAGAGCCCAGGAGTCATTCGGCGGCTTGAAAAGCGAACTTTTGACTAATTGAGCGATGCTCTTTCGATTGAGCCTAAAATCAGCACGATTGGTTGCGTAATTGCTGAGAAAAAACTTTGCACAGGCTTAGGATTATGCTCGATTCTACTACATTCAAGAATTTGCCGTGTCTGTATATGCGCTCAGACGATACAATCAAAGGCGTTTTGATGCCCATCAAAACCCATTTCCATAAAAGCCAGTCTCCGGCGACGGAAGCAACGAATTGCGATTGGTCACGACGACTCGTCTTTCCTCTGTACGGGGCCAACATAAAGTTTGATCGTTGTTTGGACATAACGAAGTGCGGGACGTGTGAGCAATTATATCGATAAATTTATTAAAAAAATCATTTCATGGTTCAGTGTGGTGATATTCGATCGATCGTCCATATGACAGCTGACCAATATCTTTTTTATAACAGTTATGAGGTTATAAAGATCGCGGTAAATTTCAACTTTTGGTTAGAGTGGTGTTTATAGATAGACGAGTAAAGAGTGACTTTTATATAGATAGAATAGTGATGGTGGGAAAATAAAGTGTAATAATGAACCATTGAACAGTGTCTAAATAAATATTTTTTTAATTAAACCTAGACCCTACAATTTTTTTCCAAACGTAAACTCTGCTACAACGGAATCGAAAATGATCCCTTTTCTCTTTTACCATCAAAATGTTCCCCGAATGCAATAACAAGGTTTATTTAGAAACCATTCTTTTCGTTTTTTCTGTTAACCAAGAGAATGGTGTATGATAAACTCGTATTCGGTGAATATTTAATATCTTTGTCGTGAGGTTATAAAGATCGCGGCCAGTTTCAACTTTTGCTTAAAGAGACTTTTATTATAGATAGAAGAGTGATAGTGCAAAAATAAAGTGTGATTTAATAAATAAACTTTTGGACAGTGTCTAAATAAATATATTTTTTTATTAACCCTAGACCCAACAATCCATTTTTCTGAACGTAAACTCTAGAACGGAGTCGAAAACGGTGCCTGTTTACTTTTACCATAAAATGTTCCTCGGATGCAAAAATAAGGTTTATTTAGAAACCATTCTCTCTGTTTTTTTTTTTTTTTTTTGATAACTAAGAGAAAGATGTATGATAAACGCGTATTCGGTGAATACTTAATATCTTTTTTGGGAGGTTATAAAGATCGCGGTCAGTTTCAACTTTTGATTAAAATGACTTTTATCATATTACCGATGGAAGAGTAATGTGCAAAAATGAAGTGTGATTCAATAAATAAAATTTTGAACGGTGTCTAAATAAATATTTGTTTTTATTAACCCTAGTCCCAACAATTCATTTTTCCGAACGTAAACTCTAGAACGGAGTTGAAAACGGTGCCTCTTCTCTTTTACCATAAAATGTTCCTCGGATGCAATAACAAGGTTCTTTTAGAAACCATTCTCTTTTTTTTTATAACTATATAAGGGAATGATGTATGATAAACTCGTATTCGGTGAATAATTAATATCTTTGAATAGTCGTTAGGTTATAAAGATCGCGGTCAGTTTTATTTGGTTAAAGTGAAACTTTAGGTTAACGTGATTTGAATATGTAGATAGAAGAGTGATAGAGTGCAAAAATAAAGTGTAATTCAATAAATAAACTTTAGAACAGTGCCTAAATAAATAATTTTTTTTAACCCTAGCCTCAATATTCCAATTTTCCGAATGTAAACTCTACAATGGAGTCAAAAACGGTGCCTCTTCTGTGTTACCATAAAATGTCCCTTGCATGCAATAATAAGGTTTATTTGGAAACTATTCTCTACGTTTTTTATATAACCGAGAGAATGGTGTATGATACCACTCTAGGTTTGATTTATACATAGTTTTAAACCACCCTAGAGTGGTTAAATACATGAAAATACTATTTGCACTTGCAACCCAAAATGGAATCAAGTGACGCGAAATAATTTTGAGCGAAACGATATTTGATTCGAGAAAAAAAAATTCATAAGTACTTTACGAATTTTGTTTTCCCTATTGCTCATGAGATATAATTTGTGATCAATAAACGTTATAAAAGAAAAATTCATGTGGCACTTCGACCGAAATGCTTTTTTCTAATCACACTTTTGCTCTCGAAATTTGGTGCGCATACGTTTTAGGGTTCCATACCCAAAGGGTAAAACGGGACCCTATTACTAACAAGGAAAGGTACTTTGGTGTCCCCCTCCGATTTTGATAATTTTTATATATGTTATAGTCCATCGAAAATTAAGAGACACGTAATTTTTTTTATCGGCTTAAAGTTATTTTTAAGGGGTGAAATCGACCCCCAAAGTTGAGCATGTTTTGCATCTGGTAGAGTGTTTCATATAGAAGCACTTAACCGATCGTAACGAAACCAATTGCAAAACGTTTTTCACGTCAAATAACCTGTATATAATGTTCAACTTCTTATGCACCCCTATTACATGGGGATGATTCACCCCCGAATATCCAGAATTCTTTTGTATAAAAAAAACTTGCAATCCGATTTCAATAAAACAAACGCCATTTTGCAGAGCAAAAAAAATAAAATTGACGTATTTTTGGGTTTTTCTCAGATTAAAAAAATTAAGGGGGTAAAACACCCTTAAAATGTCAAATTTCATTTTGAGCACTGTCCCCTTCCGATTTCAATATTTTTTTTATAAAATGTAGCTTATCGAAAAATAAGACCACCTATTATTTTTATTGGCTCAAAATTATTTTTAAGGCGTGAAATCAACCCCCAAAGTTGGGCATGTTTTGCATCTGGTAGAGTGTTTCATATAGAAGCACTCAACCGATCGTAACGAAACCAATTGCAAAACGTTTTTCACGTCAAATAACCTGTATATAATGTTCAACTTCTTATGCACCCTTACTTACTGCAGGGGGGTGAACCACCCCCTGACATTCATAATTTTTTGTATAAAAGAAAAATTGTCATTCGATTTCAATGGAAAAACCAACATTTTGAAAAGCAAAAAAAAATTATAGTGAATGTGTCTAGATTTTTCCAATAAAAAAAATTAAGCGGGTAAAACACCCCTAAAATCTCAAATTTCATTTTACGCACTTAAATGATAAAATTCAATTCAATTGGTCTCATTATCATTGCGTATCGACTTATATGCTAAATAATATTTATTTCGCATGTACATCGGCTTTTTAATTATATGAAAAATTGAGTACTCCTACATCTTCGGTGGTCGTGAGCTTCACGATTTTTTATTTTTGTATACACATGGTCTGTACACAAATATATATATATAGGTTATACATAGGCGCTAAAATCTTTCATGTAGTAAAAATAGATTCCAATTCAAATTTTCGTTTCAATTATCATTCCTGAACTTAATGATTATATTTTGAACAGTAATGATGTTCTTCGAAGAAATGTTTGAAACAAAGTGACTTTTTACACCATGAACATCTTACTACAGCCACATTTGTGCAGCCTTCAATTTCACATTGTGTTTGAGATGACATACCAAAAGCGAATTCAACGGGATTTTCGAAATGCTCAGGTCGTTCTTCTATGTACCCACTTTTGAACCAGGCATATCGAAATAAATTTTCGTACCTCGGAGATGATAATTGATTATGTACTAGAGATTGCAGCTTGATTATATTATTTCGTAAATGTAGACTTAAATCATAATCAAGTAACATGACACTGTCTGAAAAATGTCTGACATAATTTTTCCAAATTCTAAATCCGAAGACATCAAGTGGCTGGATATTCCCTGTTGTTCCTTTCGGTATGATCATTGTAACAATTTCTTTGTTATGTGGTGTAACTTCCGTGACAACACTAGGGCAATGTCCACTCCATGAGTCTATTAAAAGCACACTTTTCTCACCGACATTTGGGAAGAACACTTCTTGAAGCCATACTTTGAAATGTTCTATAAATCAATATGTAAAAATTAATAGCACATCTATTTTTTATATTTGAATATTACATACCAACGTACCTGATGTAGCCTTGCCAGATTTTGAAACACTTATAAAAACATTGGGAGGTCGAAAAATGGTTCGTTCTACGATTGGCCCCAACCGCCCGGATGGCTCTTTTAAAATTATCAGAAGAGGTGACAACAATTTTCCTGCTGCTGATATTGTCGGCTGGATGGTGTAGCTATGGGTTGTCGCTGAAACGGATTGTACAAGGCATTCTACTTGTTTTGTACCTTCTTCTGTTAACGTTCGCCCTGAATGGACTTCTAATTGGAAACCACTTTGATCAGAATTATAAATATTTTCCAAGCCATATTCCTCAATTTTCAATTGAACTGCGGAGACAAATTTATTAGCATCGTTTTGTAATATGTCCTTTGATTCGAGAGTCTTTCTTGTCACGAATTTATTTATTTTTCTACTTGTTATTCGATGAACTTTTTTAAACTTTTTTATCCATGTTGGCGAAGCCCTGAAACGCAAATTCTCATGCCCAATCAATTTTTGGGCTTGTAATGCCCATCTCCGAAGATCGATATCGTGTACAATGAGACCTGCTTCTATGGCGCTTTTTAAATTATCGATTGTATATTCAGAAATGCGCGACAATTTTTCCTTGTAAGTTCCGCCTTTATTAATTTGTTGAGCCCAGCGCCTTAATTGGCGCACAGATTTAACGAGTTTAAATCGGTTTTGGACTGTTTCTATTTTCCTATTTTGTTTCGTTTTTGCACTTCTCCAGTACTCAACAGCTCTTTGTTTGTAGTCGTAGCTCAAATCTTCTTCATCGTCAGTACACGTTTCAGGGCTTAATGGAGATTCTCCAAGACCCCATTCGATGTCATTATCTTCGACAGGTTCTACTATGACATCTCTAAACGGTTCTTGAAAATCTAATGTCGTATCTTCGACGATTTCTAACTGATTGAACTCTGCCATAGAGGCCTTCAGAATTTCCGCGAAACTCTCTTTCAATTCCACTTCATTATTGTTAACAGGACTGTCAGGAATGTTCATTACCTCGAATGTAAGAAACAACAGTCTTATTACGTTCATTGGATTGATGGACATGTTAATAACAATACGGTATTCACGATAGCGGACACGATAATGACTGATCAACAGTCGAACAGCAACTTAACTTCTGGAATAATATAAAGTCAGTTTTACCTTTTTCATCTTGAGTGGGCGGTTTGATCTGACATCACCACGAAAACAGCATTTTTATTTGGTTTTCGGATATACCTCAAACATTAGCCTGAGCGAACTGGCTTTTTCAAGAATACTTGGGGTCGAGCCACTATAGCGGTTCTTGATATGAATAAGAATATGGCAAGGCATGAGCCAGCTTTGTTTACATTCTGGGCGGTGAATTGCTGATGCGACTCTTTTGATATTTGAGTTTTTTTTTTATTTTCGTAAATCGTTCAAAATAGAAACTTATATAAATAGAACGGATACCAACACTTCTTTATAAACGTGAAGCATGTCAGAAGGGCAGCGGATGTACATGCGAAATAAATATTATTTAGCATATAAGTCGATACGCAATGATAATGAGACCAATTGAATTGAATTTTATCATTTAAGTGCGCAAAATGACATTTGAGATTTTAGGGGTGTTTTACCCCCTTAATTTTTTTTATTCGAAAAATCTAGACACATTCACTATAATTTTTTTTTGCTTTTCAAAATGTTGGTTTTTCCATTGAAATCGAATGACAATTTTTCTTTTATACAAAAAATTATGAATGTCAGGGGGTGGTTCAGCCCCCTGCAGTAAGTAAGGGTGCATAAGAAGTTGAACATTATATACAGGTTATTTGACGTGAAAAACGTTTTGCAATTGGTTTCGTTACGATCGGTTGAGTGCTTCTATATGAAACACTCTACCAGATGCAAAACATGCCCAACTTTGGGGGTTGATTTCACGCCTTAAAAATAATTTTGAGCCAATAAAAATAATAGGTGGTCTTATTTTTCGATAAGCTACATTTTATAAAAAAAATATTGAAATCGGAAGGGGACAGTGCTCAAAATGAAATTTGACATTTTAAGGGTGTTTTACCCCCTTAATTTTTTTAATCTGAGAAAAACCCAAAAATACGTCAATTTTATTTTTTTTGCTCTGCAAAATGGCGTTTGTTTTATTGAAATCGGATTGCAAGTTTTTTTTATACAAAAGAATTCTGGATATTCGGGGGTGAATCATCCCCATGTAATAGGGGTGCATAAGAAGTTGAACATTATATACAGGTTATTTGACGTGAAAAACGTTTTGCAATTGGTTTCGTTACGATCGGTTAAGTGCTTCTATATGAAACACTCTACCAGATGCAAAACATGCTCAACTTTGGGGGTCGATTTCACCCCTTAAAAATAACTTTAAGCCGATAAAAAAAATTACGTGTCTCTTAATTTTCGATGGACTATAACATATATAAAAATTATCAAAATCGGAGGGGGACACCAAAGTACCTTTCCTTGTAAGACTCCGCTGTCCGTCCGTCTGTCTGTCTGTCCGTCTGTCACCAGGCTGTATCTCATGAACCGTGATAGTTAGACACTTGAAATTTTCACAGATGTTGTATTTCGGTTGCCGCTATAACAACAAATACTAAAAAACAGAATAAAATAAATATTTAAGGGGGCTCCCATACAACAAACGTGATTTTTTGCCGTTTTTATAGATAATGGTACGGAACCCTTCGTGCGCGAGTCCGACTTGCACTTGGCCGGTATTTTTTGTTTCAAAATCTCGTTTCGTTATGATTACTTTATTGAAAAACTTTCGGTGCATTCTGATGATATTGGAGTAATTTCTCGGTGTCAACTCGCGTCGCATACATTTTCGATCTAAGTCCAACGAATTCAGTCATTATGGCCCCGTTGTTCTCGTCCTCCATGAGACCAGGGATCTTTTTGTTGACAAGCGGTATACCATATACATTGTCATGGGGGTAGTCACTGGTGTCATATTTGTCGAGATTGCATTTCATGTCCTCATATACATCGTCACATTCAATATGGTAAATTAAACTAGCAGTATCTGTATACATCACTTTACTCTTATTTCCATACATTGGAGTCATGAATTCGTGGTGAAACGCATATAGACAAGTTTTGGAGATGTCTAAAATCGACATGCCCACATATATTAAACTTCACTTGAAGATTTCGCAACTCTACAGCGATTAAATTTTCTGCAAAGATACTTCGACTGTGAAAGTTGGGTTTTGCGATCATAACCTCTGCTCCATATCGGCCTGCCCATTCCGTTAATAATTTAACTTGTACGTGGCTACGAACATCTTCCATAGTTTTTCCGAAAACTGCATTATTCATCAATTTGAATAGATTTTTTTCAAAATCATTTTTCGCTCGTGTACAAAACTGAGTATTCAAATCAATGTATGTTTGCAGCCAAGAAGATTGCTCGAATTTTAAGATTCTGTGTATTTTAGTGATTTTCAATCTATGTTGCAAATACTTCTGCAATGCACGATAGTGTATGACATACCGTTTTTTCCCATTCACCGTTGCAAGAAGCTTTTCTTGCTGTGAGCCCGGAGGTTTGTGATGCGTTGGACAAAACGATAAGTCACTATGTGCATCGTGCAAGTGTTCAGGATATTCCAAATCAACTTCAAGCAGATAACCGTTTGCGGATTCTAATGGAGCTGATTCTACGTTGAAACTTGAAATATCTTCAACCCATTCAAAATCTGCATATGGTAATGGTGGACTCATTGCCCATCCATACAGATTACTAACGTCAAAGTACATTAAATATGAGGATGGTTCTGATGGATTAAATGAGTCCATATACTTATTATTGGCACGGGCATGCCTTTTGGAGCATTGACTGAGACCACCTCGAATACCTCTCTCCACGAATAATACCATGTCGATGTCCGTGAGCAATTCAAACTTTACCTTTGTATATTTCATCATGGCATCCCAGATATATCCGGGGAGAGTATAGTAAATCGCAGAGTCAAGACCATAACTTTTCAGGCAAGTATCGCGGAAATTCTCAAAGATATCGGCTAATGGTAGTACGTCTGTCTTTAAGTATAAATCGCTATATTCACCGAGCGTTCGAGTTGAAAATCGTTCCCACACATTTTTAGCATGAGTATATTCCTTCTCGGAAATGGTTGACTCCGTTAAAGAGCTGTAAAATGCTTCCTGCGGTGGAAGCTCCGTTTCATCTAACTTTTCAAAACTGCCAATGTATTCGTAGGGAAAGACACCTTTCCGTGTCAATAGATGGAAATCGTCGATGTCGGGAAACTGTGATTTAAAGTTGTGAGTTTGTCTGAAGTTAGAAATTATACTAATTTAACGAGGCTTGTATTCAGAAATCTAAATGAGTCTATGAAACGTAATTTTATATTTTTCCGCATGTCCTTGGACGTTTCAACAGTTTTCGAGAAGGAGATGTACTTTTCTTTTGTTATAGGGAGCAAATCGATTTTCCCCTCGAACGCAGTTGCTACTTCTTTTATTATAAAATGCGCGTCATAACCGGATAAATTATGAAAAACTATTGGAATGAAAAATGAGTTCTGATAGTTTAAATTACAATTTGAATGTGCCGGACCTCTGAATTGCCCTGTCAGGTGGCAATGATCGCGAACACGCTCATCACCCCCAACAAAAGGTTTCTCGCAAATATGACAATTTTTTTCATCCCGAAATTTTTTCCACTCTTGTGAAGTCAAATCTTTCATCGGAACGTTTGTTAATAAAATTTTCTCCATTCGCAATGCTAGTTTTTTAAGTTCTTCTACGAACTATTCCACACAGTTTCCGCCTCGGCGTTCGTGATATCCCGACAGCGAATCATCGTAGGAGCACTTGACGTAATATCCAACGCTGAAGACACGATGATGTTGGCTCTTGTTCTTCTTCCTCTCTTCAGCGCTGGTTTTCTCCAGGATGCATTCGAGATCTGCGTAGACCACGAATGGGAGACGCTCCTTCCGATTGGCATTTGTGAATTCCAACCATTTGTGATTCTCGGCTGGTAATCGTACTGTGCAATCGTTAAGCACACCGCAGTGTATTTCATGCAACCGCAGCTTGTCGACGGATTGGAAGTAGTGCAGGCATCTGTAAAATAATCATTTTTTAACATTATTTAAAGATTTATTATACATTGTGAAGTATAAAATTACAGCGCATGAATATAAATATACTTACCGATCGCAGATGAATTTTTTATGTCCATCGATGTTAAGTTGCGAGTTCACTAGGCGGGATAGATTCTTAATCCACGCAAAGTGTCCAATCCCGCATCCCACCGCGTCTTCAACGTACAGCAAGTTAACGTGTGTCTCTTTTTTCTCCTTGCTAACGCGAATCGGTAAAATGGTGTCTTTCTTCTTAATGTATACGTTGATTGAAAGATTGTTCAACTTTTCAAACTTCCCGATTTGGTCCAACGTCATGGGAAAGTTGATACCGTGCAGATTGAATATCGTCGAATAATGCGGATAGGAAGATGTGCGGTCACTGTTTTTTGCTGCTGGATGGAGAGCAGCAACCATCGCCCATCCAAAGCACGCATTATTCTTCGATTTCACATTTACCACTGCTCTTTTTAACTGTATGCGTTTCATCAATGAAATGAGACATCCTGCACGCATTGCATTATACTTGTTTATATTCACGGTTAAATTTGATATTGCTGCTAATGTCCAGCCGCTGTCACTATCCTGGAACTCGTCGAGCGATTTTAGTGTTGGCTCCACGACGCACTTTCGATACCACTCACTCAGGTCCGATATTGCGGAAAGTTCAACATTTCCCGTGTTGATACTTTTATTCGCACGCTTATCGCCCACGGTGAACTCACCATTGAACGCGGTGTTCACTTTGATGCTGTTAAATTTTTCGATATATCCAGCCACTTGTTTCGCGACTAGTTCATACGAATCTAGCAGGAACTTCCGTGGATCGATGTAATCACGATTGATTACGGCACCCGTTGACAAGCGATTTTCAAATGCCGTATCAATTTCTCGCTGTATCAACTCATGATCACTTAATCCTTCGCCTGTATGTATGAAGCGTTGGCGTGTTGTCTGCTTCAAACATTCGAGACGTAAGATTTGCGAACTGACTGAGTGGTGATATCCGATGACAAGTCGTGACCGCTTAGATCGAACTTGTTCCTCCAATGATTCGATGAGCGTGTCACATTGGTATTCCCACACCAAAAATTGCTCCAACGTCCGTAGTAGAGTCGCTTGCTTACGTAGCCATTGCTCTGTAGCAATATCAGTAGTAAGAGACATGATGCGTTGAAATTCAAGGCGATTTGACTCGAAATGTAGGTTGCAAGTCGTCTCGACGAAATCTGGATCTTCCTTAAAATGGTTTGCCCTTATATACGCGTTTTTCCAGAGGTGTGGGCAAATAAGAGGGATAAAAATTCATAGATTTTTACTTTTTTCGAAGGTAGATGTGTGAGATGACTGCGTCACTTTGTTTGCACACCTGCATCCGAGACAAGTTTAAACATGTTCAACGCTCTTGCAACACTCTCTGCAGTTACGACGTTGGGGTATGGGACCATCGATGTGATCTCCCGTCGATGGTGTGTTCCAATGTTCGTAACATCGTCTATATGATATAATCTCATATTATCAATCAGATTGATAATATTCTGGTAAACGATCCCACAAATAATCGGTAAATTCACTGAAGTACTGTTTAAATATTGTTGGCGATATAATTCGTAGCTCCTCTGATGTGATTTCTTGCGCATTCTTCGTACGTCGAATTGCATATATATTCACCAATTCTTCCATTTCAAAACACTATTTACAATCTCGACGTATAGGTCCAACGGCGTCAATATGCGTTTACTGCCACGGTGGATTAAAATGATCATCACACTCATGATATGATTGTATCTCACTATCACACTGTAAATACTCTGGTAAACGATCCCACAATGAAGTTATACAGTAGCTAAAATATTGTAGTGTGGAAAACTAGAGCATTTAATTGGTTTAAGGCTTTTTAATGCATAAGAGGTTTTTATCATTTTTTCCACAGGTCCATTTCTGTCAATGTTACCTCCCGCGTCGCCTTGTTGACTTTGTACACCTGCACCCTAGACAGGTTTAAACACGTTCAATGCTCTAAGACTTTTTATGTAAAGATATGGTCCAGTTCTAACGATTGGCAGACAGGTCGTAGAACTGCGAGGAAAAGTTTATTTGCTGGAGATTAGATATTTGAAGGATCGAGAAAAGCGGATGGGAATGTTTGGCGACGTCTTGACGACGTAGCGATTGTGATAACGTTATCGAGAAGTAGCATTTTCTCTCTCTCTCTCTCTCCTACGCGCACTATCCTTCTGACTATCTCTCTCTCTCTCCCACTCACCATCCTTCCGACCATCTCTCTATCTCTTCCACACACCTCACCCCCTCTGCGTGAGTCAAGCCATGGTGAGAGGGAGGGGGTAAAAAGTGAGTTAGAACTGGTATAGCCCTACTACTGTCGTGAACAAAGTGGCGAAGTTTAGGCTCGATCGCGGGACAAGTTTGTGGGTTATGAGCGGATTGTTCTTCGATGTGGCTCTGTGTTGGTGTGTGGGTAGATTGTTCCCGTTGCCACTAGGATTTAATTGTTTAATGATTTGCAAATTCGCGAAAAATCGGAGCTCTTGTGACTTCAACTTTACCGCTGGCGAGTTCAATTCACATTGAACTGCCCAGCAATAAAAATCGTTGGAGACGTGCGAAAGAACTATCGTTCCTTCATATAAATAATATGAATTGTTTATTGATTTTCACCACTTTTTTGAGCGAGAACCCAGTGGTTTTGACCACTGGAGAGTTCAATTCACATTGAACTGCTCAACGATAAAAGTCGTTGGAGACGAATGAACGAATAATCGTTCCTCCGTATAAACAATATAAATGGTTTATTATTTTCTAATGCTGTTTCAAGCGAGAACCCAGCGGTTTTTACCGCTGGACAGTTCAATTCACATTGAAATACCCAGCAATAAAAATCGTTGGAGACGTGCGAAAGAACTATCGTTCCTTCGTATAAACATTATAAATTGTTTATTGATTTTCACCGCTTTTTCAAGCGAGAACCCAGTGGTTTCTACCGCTGGACAGTTCGATTAAAATTGAACTACTCAACGATGAAAATCATTGAAGAAGTGCCCAAGGACGTTAGTCCTTCGTATAAACAAAATCAATTGTTGATTTATTTTCATCGCTTTTTCAAGCAAGAACCCAACAGTCTTCACTGTTGGAGAGTTCAGCGTGAATTGAGTTTCTCAACGATAAAATCGTTGGAGACGAACGAACGAACGATCTTTCCTCCATATAAACAATATAAATTGTTTATTAATTTCCACCGCTTTTTCAAGCGAGAACCCAGCGGTTTTTATCGCTGAATAGTTCAATTCACATTGAACTACCCAGCGATAACAATCATTGGAGACGTGCGAAAAAACTATCGTTTTTTCTTATAAACAATATAAATTGTTTATTCATTTTCACCACTTTTTTGAGCGAGAACCCAGTGGTTTTTAGCGGTGGCGAGTTTAATTCACATTGAACTACTCAGTGATAAAAATCGTTGGAGACGTGCGAAAGAACTATCGTTCCTTCGTATAAACAATATAAATTGTTTATTGATTTTCACTACTTTTTTGAGCGAGAGCCCAGCAGTTTTGACCGCTGGAGAGTTCAATTCACATTGAACTGCCCAGCGATAAAAATCGTTGGAGATGTGCGAGAGAACTACCGTTCCTTCGTATAAACAATATAAATTGTTTATTTATTTGCACTGCTTTTCTAAGCGAGAACCCAGTGGTTTTCACTACTAGAGAGTTCATAGCACACTGAACTTATACCGAGAAAAATTGTCGGATACGTAGAAACGAATCTTTCGTTTGAATAATAATAACAACAAATTATTAATTATTCATCGATATCTAGCGGTAGTCTGCGGTAGCTCGTTGCGAGCTCAGCACTACCGCCAAGCACGGGGGACAGCGGCGGAGTGTTTCGTCGACTGATCCATCCTCTTAAGAGCGTATAACTCGGCCTAGAATTGTGGCACAAAAAAATTAGAGTGGTTTTCTTAATTGCAGGGTATAATCTTTCTGATGCTATATCGCTAAGTGTGCCAATTTCTTTCAAACATCAAGTTTTCGACAACATCGCGACGATGCGTTTCGCACTTTTTCACAAACTCCGCTGCAAATTGTTCAGTTCGCGTCCGATCGAAATGAGACTAGGCTCATTCAAAAGCTGATAAAATTTGTTAAAAATTGCTGTTTCGCTGTTTTCGAATCGGTCAATGCGGCCGAGATCGAGATAAAACCAAGTGTTCGTTTTAAGGGGACAGAGCTAGTTGGAACGTCAAAAAAAGGCCTTTTTTCCGATTTTTTTTTGGTCAAACGATAAAATAATTCACAACAAAAGTTCTTCCGTTTAAAAGATACATATGTAATGTATATGTTGCAATTTTTTCAACGCAATACATATCGAAATAAGCTGGTGACCGTCAATTGCCGAGGACGCTGCAAAAAAAACACGGTTTGCGGTGATCAAGCTCACGCTGCAACGGCTCATCTGAAACAAAAAAAACGGAGGGGATTTTTAGTTAATGATACAATGCTCCGGTTGAACGAAGGGTTTTGAAAAATTTCCATTTTTCACAAAATGGCGGCCGTTAAAAGTCAAAAGTGTTTTTTTGACCAAAATATCAGTTCCATTTTTTGCTATTAAAAATAAAAATAATTATCCAAAAAAAAAATCCTTCGTTCATATGGAGGACTACCATGTATAGAAGAAGTGATATAAATTTCAACCCGATCGGTAAAGCCGTTCTTGAGCTACAGTGATCACCGACTTCAAAAACATGGTTTCGAGAAAAACGCACTTAAAGTTTTGAGTACGGTTTGCATGCAGATAAAAAATTTTTTTTGTAACTTACATAGAATCGTCTATTCCTGGGCCATATACTTCGCCTTCCTGCGCTTTGTTGGTGGTATTAGAAGCCACTTTTAGCTGCCGCCGAGCTACTCTCGCCTCTCGAGTATTTTCCAGGGATCGCCGATTAGCCTGCTTTATTCGAATAGAATCCTCGGCCTTGGCAAACTCGTGTGCGTACGGTCCCAACTTAATCCCCATGGCATCGAAGACTGCCAGCAAACCGTATGTACCCTCGTTGAAAGTGCAGGTAGCAATGTAAGCGGCTATGCTGACGGTAGTATAGCTGGCAGGTAAGGTTTTCGGCATGACCTTCCAAACAATTTGATTAAAACTTTCGTTGCTATTCTGGGTGAAACCTCCAATGCACCTTTGCAACAATTCAGTGTTTGTGAGACTTTCGTATATAGGCTTTATTGCATCGAAGACTTCCTTCGGCAACGCAGTGAAATCGTGTTTGAAAGATTTCAACGTTTTCTCGGCCTTTGCTCGTTGATATTTGCACCACGAGTCAGCACCTCGTGGACACTTGTGATGCTGCGGTTTCTCGTCGGTTGAAATCTTATGGTAGAGCGTAGCCCAAATAGCATCCTTCATTTTTTTGACCGAATCAGAGTTGTCACGAATAGCTTTGCCAAAATACACGGACAATTGGTCAATTAATTTAGCAGTCAGTTTCCCTCTACCGCCGAGTCCTTTATTATCTTTTTTACACGATCGTAGACGGGTGCCCATCCGTTTTTGAATATGGCCAACGCATTCTTTTTTCGTCACTACAGTTTCTCCATAAGGAGCAGCTGCAACAATGCCAGAGTAAGTCTTTGAATCTCCATCCCCGACGTAATACAAAAATCTCACTCCAAGATTTTCGCACGAACGACGAAACATTTCAATTACAGCATCGACCTCCATCTTTCCCGCACTGCCTGTATGATTCGTCGAACAAGTTTCTTTGTGTGCTTCATACCATTCTTGATATTCTTCCGTGTCTTTTTGATTTTTCCAAACTTCACAAGCCTGGCAGTAAGAACTTTTTACAATTACGTCAAGAACTTTGCCCGTGAAATGTCCTATTAGCGATGTGACGCCAAACAGAGACGAAAATCCGCGTTTGTGCCACGTTCCATCACCTGACACAATCAAATCAGTATTCTTACTTTCACTGTTAGTAGAATTCAAGTTTATCTCTTCTTTAGAAGCCTTCTTCATAAAAAATTGAGCCATATTTTTACTCGCTTCACAAATATGCTCCAGTAATATGCAGTACGTAGATTTAGCCAACCATGGCGGGAAGTCCATCAATGCGCAAAATTTGTTTGCACCTTTGTAACCGACGCCTATGACACGCATCGCTAATGTGAACCTTCGATTTATTTCATAAGAATGGTGAATAAAATCGCACGACGGTATGTATTGAGGAGTACACTTATCACACACCACAGAAATTTTGAACCCAAGTCCACGTTCGCTTACTATTCCAAAACATATTTTACTGTTGCACTTAGCACATTTTACGAGACTCGCGAGCGACGAAAAAACAGTAAAAAAATTAATTATTCGGAAATTAACTGCATCTGTTTTTGGCACATGATATTCGTCCTGACCTCTTAATTTTTTTGCTGATGTACTTGCTCCGCCATCATCAGTCTCCGCAGATTTTGGATTGAAATACTGTTTCCTTTTCAAGGGTCGTGTTTTATAAACCCGTTGACTTTTCCGCACTTCTCTCGATATTTTTCTATCCATCTTGGACTCGAAAACTCACGAAATTGTTCCGAATATGGACGTTCGCACGCTCCAACGTTTTGAATCTTACTGATACTGAAACCGTATTTTGAACTACGAAAGGCCTTTCTTATTTTCTATATGTATATATGAGTGTGTAGGGCTATATTGATGGTCACAATATATGTATGTATACGCAATACAATAGAGACCTTCAGGTACCCTCTAACGGACTCAGCTAGTCGAGCGGACAGCTGCCGCTACCTGCTTACCTATGGCTCAGACACGACGTGCTACAAAGTCTTGTATTTCGGCGAATAATGGTCCGATTTACATTTACCTGGGCGGAAAATGTTCGTAAGAGATTCTACTTTTTGAAAACGAAATAAAAAAAAATCGATTTTTCGAAAATTCTAACTAGGTCTGTCCCCTTAACGCAATGAGAATGGCTTTTGCGATCTTTTGATCGCGGGCACAAGCCGCATCTTGATTGTCTCTTGTCATCGTGGTGTACCGGTCTTTCTTCTTCCCCAAGAATTGTTTCAATGTTGAAGCGAAGTTCTCGACGAAGAGTGGGCATTTGTTGACGCACTCGCAAATGTGGCTCCACTGGAGCTTGCGACAAGTTTCTCAAAAATTCTTTCCTCTTTAAAGGCGTAACGGCCGCGTTGAAATTATACAAGATTATTGCATTTATGCCTCCTTGATCCAGCATCGCCATCCAGATGCTCATGGGCCACCGAAGAGTTTTTCGAGCCGTCGAATAATCATGACACAATTGGTCGAATGTATCCGTACCTCCTTTTGTGGTGTTATAAAAGTGTATAATCTCCGGCTTTTTGGTCTCGGGATTGATTGCATCATTATCGTGGAAAGTTGAGAGCAAAATGACGACTTTATTTTTTTTCGGAGTATGGGACACCAGAGTCATTTTTCCATCAAACGCGAACTTCGACGATGACACAGATTCTGCTTTTTTGAAATCATCTGGGATTTCTCGTTTGTTTTTTCGCAGTGTTCCCATCATCGTGATCGAATGTTCGCTAAGCATTTTCTGGAAAATTGGTACTGATGAAAACCAATTGTCACACGTCATATGTCTGTGGGATCTATGCAGTGGCTCTGACAATTTTCGTACGTAGTAAGAAGATACACTCTCAGCTCTGTCTGCTCTGGTGACTGTTCCCACATACGGCTCAGCGGTGTACATGTAAAATGTCCTAGCATCATTTAACATGACAATCTTTATGCCATACTTATCAGGCTTGGATCCATTGTAAACTTTGAATGGACACCGCCCACGGAAGGAGACCAATTGTTCATCGACAGTGTAATACGAAGCTGGATTGTAATATTTCTTACAATTAGATAATAAATGTTCCCACACTTCGCGAATTGGAGCAAATTTGTCGGTTTGTCTTCGCTCAGCTCTCGTGGCCTTATCGTCAAATCGTATATTTTTTGAAACAAACCAGAATCGGTTACGCGACATTGTTGATCGATACATGATTGACCCATATACGGGATTCCATAGGTCTTCAACATTGGTGTGCGATGTTTTCTGCACACCCGAAAAGTACAGTAGTCCGAAATAGGCTTTCATTTCGATAATTTCAACGTTGCTGCAGGTACGATCACGATTATTATCCACTTCAAGCGAATCCCGGTAACGAGCAATTTCTTCGTTGGTATGAAGAACTATTTTTTCAATCATCGAATCGGGAAATAGCAAACTCCACAATTCAAGAGGAGTTTTCAATTGTCTTGCCTCTCCGATCGGACCTGGCAAAAAAGGTACCGGAGTATTCGATCTACTCAGAGATCGTTGCCGGGCCGTTCTATACCACTGGTGGCCATCTTTTCCACGAATAATACTAGGCCGTCGACCACGATTCGAAGATTCATCACCGGCAGTTGCTGATCTTCCACGTTTTGCTCGTTTTTCTGGAGGCGCTCTATGTTCGTCTGACCTCTGATTCAGCGTCTTCCATTTCTTCTTCTGAACCGCTCCAAGCTTCCGCATGGTCTTCTTCATCTTCAGAAGGAATATCCGGTGCTGCAATCCTCTCTCTTTCTTGCAGGGTATCGTTAACCTCCGATACGGAGCGCAAATTATAGCGTCGAGACATTATTTGCACAATTTTTTTAATTTTATTATTGTTTATTCCAATTTGTAAATAATATATTCAAATATTATCCTCGGATTACGTAATAATATATCAGAAATGTCGATTTCAATATAAAATATAAAATTAACTCACCGAGCTCACCGTTACAAAAGTTATACGTCAACTCACGACTGGAGTTCGGACACACCCCACGCACGATTTCAGAGCACACTGCGTGACAGCCAACGATCAACTAAGGCTGCAACCGACGCGATACTATTCACAGACCTTTGAATTGAATTATGGTTCATATCAGGGGTCGATAATAACACTTGCTACTTCAGGAGCGTAGCTCAAAGTTCGCGTGGGGTGCGTTCGCACCCCAGTCATGAGTTGTAGGGTTAAATCAATCACATGGCTGTACCTTCGTATTTGCTAATAGCCGTCCATATCTATTCTGGCTGTTCATATTTTCATCAGTTTTATGTTATATGAGAGAAAAAAAATTCAATTCCGCATTACACAATGCATTGAAATGTTGCACGACCTATCTCCTTGCCATGTTTCTTCCATTGTAAACATATTTTTTTTAGGTTACAATTTTTTAAGTTATAATCACTTTCGGTTTGAATATAGTACCGTGTTTGAACAATAGTGGTTCAAATCTAGGGTGGTTATGATTTAAAAAACGGCAATCGAGCGTGTAGTGCCTGGTTGCCCCAACCATGAAATACCACTATTCAAACCCCAATTTTACACCATTTACACTTGGTCATATACTATTTAAACCTGGAAAATCCTGGAACGCACCGTTGCATTCCACGCCATTTCGAGCGGCCGTGGCCTCGACCATTTTTAATTTTCCTGAATTTTTTTTATGAAATAGTACCCCATGGACGGAATATCTACACCAATTTTTACATTTTTATCTCGCGTCTTTTAAGAGTTGCAATTTTTCAAAATATGCAGTTTTAGAAAGTTCGGAAACGTTCTAACACCAATATCTTTTAAACTAATCGACATATCGACAAATGGCAATTTATCAGTTTTTTTCATTTTGATTCATACTTTTATGAAAATAAATAGCGGCCAAGTGCGAGTCGGACTCGCGCACGAAGGGTTCCGTACCATTATTTATAAAAACGGCAAAAAATCACGTTTGTTGTATGGGAGCCCCCTTAAATATTTATTTTATTCTATTTTTTAGTATTTGTTTTTATAGCGGCAACAGAAATACATCATCTGTAAAAATTTCAACTGTCTAACTATCACGGTTCATGAAATACAGCCTGGTGACAGACGGACAGACAGACAGACGGACAGACAGCGGAGCCTTAGTAATAGGGTCCCGTTTTACCCTTTGGGTACGGAACCCTAAAAAGGAAAAAAAATATCAGTCATCGTTGTGAACGTATTTTCTGCATCTGAAATAAAAACTATTTTTTTTCAAGATGAGTGCCATATTTAATTTTTTTCAAAAAATCTCTAAAATAGTATGACCAATTATACGATTTGTAATGCTAGTCCGATCGTGGACCCATTTTTCCTTCTATTTTTTGTTTAATAAATTACATTTTTTTATAGAAATTTAAAGGTTTTTGTATGCATCATATTTCAATCAATGATATAACCAATTGCATGATTTTTAAGCGTAGTTCGATTGTGACGAAATGGTTGTTTCCAATTTTCGTTGAAACTTTCTTTGTTAATTTTTTTTATCACCAGTAATACTCGTAAGAATTAATTATAGTATACATGTACAATTGTACAATTAGTAATTATAGTACTCATTTTTCAATTTTCAGTCTGATCCAATAAGTTCAAGAATTTTTTTTTTCTATTACTTTCCTAGAAAATATAATAGAAATTATGAATTATGTGAGACTATTATTTCTTTTTTCGAATTTTTTCCCATTACTTTCCTAGAAGAAATAATAGAAATTATGAATTATATTAGAATTTATGAATGAAAGAAATGAAAATTTTAGAATTTCTGTTATTTCTTCTACACGGAGAGAATTTTATACGAAAAATTACTATGTTTTCATTGCAGCATGGAACCATGTCGTCATTGTTGGGAGAAATTATGTTAAAAATATGAGAATATGAGATGGCCTGCCAAATTTCTACAGCAGTTCATAGTAATTTCATCACTGCACTATATCAAAAACTATCCATTAACTTAAGGTCGTCTATCAGTCTCTGGAAACATGCGACGCGACCATCTTTGTCTTGGCGGTAATGCAGAACACGTAGTTTTGCTATGAGCTTCTGCTTATTACCGCTAGATGTCGACGCGCGCCATTACTGTTTACGCGCCAGCTGAGGCCCGGGCCCGTGTTGAAACGTGTAAACATAACCTCGCATTGCGGGGCCGCGATGTATTCAGCTGCAATCGCCGCGCTTGATTATTCATATTTATGGGCACATATATGACATTCAGAAACTATCATTTATAGTAGCTGAGAAATGTTTCCTTTTTTTAAACTAACAAGGAGACGGCACGACTATTGGGTCGGGGATTTGGCCGAATTTTTTTGTGGTGAAAGAGGACCCCTAGCACCTCACGTGGTTAAAGAAGTAGGACCCACTACTCGGAAAATTCCGAGAAAAATCGATTCAAAGTTTCCTAGGCGCCTTATGAGTTTAAAATGTCAAACACTTGTCGAGCCGCCGTCTAGTCTAGACGGTTAGGGCTCGATCTTTTGCGCCGGAGGTCACGCGTTCGATTCCTCCTTCGGATCTTATTTTTTTTTCTTTCTTTTTTTTGTTATCCCAACAATTATTAAAAGCATTTCTCATCCCTACATTATTTTTTTAAATTTATTTTAGCTCAAGAACGTAAAGTTTTTCATTCACTGAAAAATATTCATGCTCGTTGTAATATTAGGTTTTATGGCCTTGTAAGGGTCTAAAAAATTTTGACCTGGGTCCCCTTAGGATTATAACGAACATCTGCGCATAGGACTGTGTGCGACTCTGTGAGAATTGAACAGCAGTTCATTTTTCGATTTCGCCGTGAACAGACGTGCCTATTTCTTAAATTTCAAAGTTCTCTTACAATTCAAAGTTAAAAATGTCGACTGGAGAAGTTGCTGGCTGTTCTGGAATAGGAGAGGAAATTTCTGAAGAATCCATGTACAGTGATAAATCAAAATCGCGATTGAAGGACGCAGTAGTTTATTATGAAAAGCTGTTGTCAGAAAATAATTTAATTGCATCGACACCTTCGGAAGAAATATCTCACGATGCTATGTTATTGGCCGGAGAACTTTATAATAATACATTGGAATTTTTGGGTGAAAACAAATTCGTAATTGAAGAGGAATTAATTCACGTTCATGAGGATTGTGAAGAACTGCAGTTCGAAGTGCCCCAACTTGATTCTTCTCCAGACGAGTACGAACCGGAACCGAAAAAAAAATAAAAGTGAAATGATTACAAAGTCAAAGTCGTGAACATTGCTAAAGCGCATCCCACGTGGTCTTTGGCGACATTGCAAAAAAAAAGGATGCAGCCGCTTGAAGAGAAAAGAATATCTTTCACAATGGGAGAATGATATTAAAAGTGGTGGAATGAGATTGGATAAATTTGAGACGATAGATTCATGGACCTACGACCGTTTTGTGGAAGCATGACAGGAATATCAGCAATTTACGACAAGAAATTTACAACAATGGGCGCTGGCTGCTGCTGCACAATTCATCGATTTCAATTTCATCTGATCGATGAGTCACGGCATTCAAACAGAAACACAAAATTTCTCAACGGAAAATCACGAAACTGGTTTCGAAAAAAGAGGCGGCATCAGTGGAGGAAATCTTGGCATCTGCAGAGACCTTTCGTCGACAGACGTGCCACTTAATACCTCAATACCATGAGGATTATGTTATAAATACTGACCAAACAGGTAAATACAAGTTTTCTGCGTACAAAATGTTTTTACCGATGCAAAATGTATAAATTCAAAATTAATTATTTAAAAAGTTTTCTACATACATAATCGAATATTTTTTAATATTAAAAATACTATTTTTTTTTCAGGATGTCAATATCAAACTGTTTTCAACAGGACACTCACTCAAAAAGGGTGTAAAACAGTTTTCGTCAAAAAGTCGGATTTGAATAAAGTGACGCATTCGTACACCGCACAATATTCCATAACATTATCCGGAAAAGTGCTCTCACATGTCTTCGTATGTTTGCAAGAGGCGACCGGTCATTTCGGACCTCGTATTCAAAAATTAGTAGATGGCTATGCCAATACATATACGAACGTCATTACAACATCATCGAAGTCCGGAAAACTAACAACAGCCTTATACACGGATTTTCTCCAGAAATGTTTCAAGAGACGCGGCAGCGGCTCGACGCCAAGTATTAAAAAAAAAGCGTAGCGCGAGCCTTGCCGCACTCTTGTATACAGTAAAATAGGCGTTTTATGACATCACAGAAACTTCAAATCGTTCTAACGGAAAAACGGGTTGACGGGAAAATCTCATATTAGATTTGAATTCTCTATGATTTTTTATCTTTCGAATGGTCCTTGGTTGATAAAAACTTACGTCGGGGAGAATAAATTTTTACTTCTCATTGACTTTTGGGGGGGAGGGGGGTCGGCCAAATCCAGAGATGTATGATGAAATCTTTCAAGATGACGAAAATATGCCAACTTGCTCTGTAAAAGTAATTCCTCCAAAATGCACTCCCTTGGTGCAACCTTGTGACGTTTACTTTTACAGACAAGTTAAAAATTTCATAAAGCGCTTGCAAAATTGCAGCGAATTGTTAGAGCAGAATCGTGAAATTAATTCCCGGGAAGATTGTATAAAAATCCATTCAATAATTCACCATCAATTATCGTGACCAATATTCCGAGACATGATTCAATACGCCTGGTTTGCCTCAAAATTGTTAGTTACTAGAAACATTTTCATGAATGTTAATGAGACATGTTTTTGTACGGATGTATTGCAAACTTCCTGCGATTGTAAAAAGTCCGCTTTTATATGTTGCGCAAGATGTCGCAAAAATTATTGCTTTGTTTGTTTCTACGATAATGACCACTGCGGATTTTGTATATAATTATTATATGAATAAAAATTGAATTTTTCCTAATCGACTTTGTTATTCTCATTAAAAACCCAATATTCCTCCTCGTATATTTTACAATGAAAAATAAAAAACCCTCCGTTATGAATTGTTTTATTGGAAAAAAAGAAAATAATTTTAAAAAAATGAAAATAATTAAAAAAAAATAATGTAAATAAATTTTAAAAAATAATATAGGGATGAGAAACGCTTTTAATAATTGTTGGGATAACAAAAAAAAAGAAAAAAAATAAGATCCGAAGGAGGAATCGAACGCGAGACCTCCGGCGCAAAAGACCGAGCCCTAACCGTCTAGACTAGACGGCGGCTCGACAAGTGCTTGACATTTTAAACTCATAAGGCGCCTAGGAAACTTTGAATCGATTTTTCTCGGAATTTTCCGAGTAGTGTGTCCTACTACTATAATCACGTGAGGTATTAGGGGTCCTCTTACACCACAAAAAAATTCGACCAAATCCCCGACCCCACGGTCGTGCCGTCTCCTTGTTAGTTTCAGAATTAATGATATTTATGTTGCGTTAATACCGTTGGAATTTTTTTTATGTGTTAATAATCTTAAAGCTTCTTACAAGGAAACATTCCCAGGTGTACCCTGCCGATTTTGTTCCGCTTGGAGTATGTTATTCTACATTGAAATCTAAGAGATACCTATTTTTTCTTTTTTGCGGAAACTCATATTTAAGGGGTGAAATACACCCCTAAAGTTGAGGTCTCCTAGAGGAGGTTGATCAGTTCCATATATATGCAGCCAAGGGGGCAAAATCAAACCAATTGCATTCAATGCTTCATAGAAAGTTATGACTACTCGATTTTTTTCAGCCCTGAGGGGGTGAATAAGCCGAAGTTATAGGGGTTGAAAATTAAAAAAACGTTATAACAAACAAAATATGCTCGATATGGAAGTGAAAAAAATTGCATAATTAACAGTTTCAAAAGTTAAGAGACACATGTTTTTGCATTTTCTGAAAAAATGCATCCTTAAGGGTATACTACCCTTACATCCGAATACCTTTAATTTCTGTAGATACGTATTTTTTTAAGTATCTATCTGCTAGAAAATATTATTTTGGATATATTAATATATTTTGGATATATTAATGGATGTAAGATTGTTATCAACATAAAAAAAAAATCCCTTGAAAAAAATTGTTTTAATAAAAAAATTGCGATTTCGTCTTCGTTATATATAATAATCGTTACAACGTATGATTTAGACATCGCAGATAATGAAAATTCTTTTCAATCACATTGTTACCATATTAATATTTCTAGTTATTGTATCATTGTTTTTATTATATTTTATATGCTGTATTTTGTACAGATATATTTTTGATTGACAAATGAAATTATTCATTATATTCTTTGCAATAGTGGAAATCGTCAAAAAAGTGTTGGAAACATAATGATTTTTTACACGATGAACACCTAACAACAGCAATATTTTGACAACCGGGTACATCACAATGCGCTTTGCGAGTTTTAAAACTAAAATCTACAGGATTTTCAAAATTCTTCGGTCGCCATTCATTATAACCGCTTTTGAACCATGAATACCTAAATAAGTTTACATATCGTGGAGATGATAATTGGTTGTGAACAAGTGACTGAAACTTAATTATATTATTTCGTAAATGCAAATTTAAATCATAATCCATTAATATGACATTGTCAGAAAAATGTTTCACATAATTTTTCCATATCCTGAAGCCAAAAACATCCAAACGTTGAATCTTTCCCGTTGTACCCTGCAGTATTTTTCTTAATTTTATATTTTTATCCCGAGGTTTCGCTTCGTCAACAGCTCGAGGGCAATGTCCAGTCCAGGAGTCAATTAATAAAATACTGTTTGAACCAACTTGGGGGAAGAAGACATTTTGTAACCAGGTTTTAAAATGTTCTGAAAGTATGAATTAATTTTTCAATTTGCTTCGTTGCAAGAAATAAACAGTATCTTATGTGTCAATATAAGGAATTCTCTAAAAAAATAATTTTTATTATTGCCTGAAGCGAGTTTTCCAGATTTCGATACTTCTATGCAAACGTTTTCTGGTCTGAATAGTGACGATTCCACTATTGGACCAAATTTACCAATTGGTTCTTTCAAAACCAGGAATAGCGGAGAAAGAAGCCTTCCGTCACCTGCTATAGTGGGCTGAATCGTATAACTATGTGTTGTAGAAGCAAATGATTGTACAAGGCATTCAACTTGTTTCTCTCCTTCAACTGTTAATGTTCTTCCAGAATGCATTTCTAATTGGAAACCACTTTGGTCCGAATTCTAGACGTTCGATAACTCATATTCTTCTATATCGATATTCACTTCAGAAACAAATTGTTCAGCAAGCTTTCGCAGATTGCCTACATTTTCAATACTTTTTTGTGATAAATTTACGGATTTTTCTGGAAACAATCCTATGAGCTTTCTTAAATGAGTGTACCCACGTGTCTGACGCCTTAAAATGGACATTTTCATGACCGATTTCTTTTTGTGCTTGCATTGCCCATTTTTTCAAGTCGATGTCATGTACCATAAGACCAGCATCAACGGCAGCTCTAAAATTGGCTAAAGTTTACTCGCAAATTCTAGCCATTTTTTCTTTATAAGTTCCACCTTTATTTAAATATTTAGTCCATCTTTTTAATTGTGTCACTAACTGTACTTCTCTAAATTTTTGTTTAACGCCTTATAGGCTCAAATTTTTAATTTTGCCACTTCTCCAATAGTTGACTGCCCTCGATTTATACTCGTACGAAACAGATTCATCATCAATAGTACAAACATCCGGGGGCAGTACCGGATCATTGATTGCCGATCCCCATTCTTCGTCTTCTACTATTTTCATATCCCAATCTTTGTAAGGTTCTTGGAAATATAATGAATCTTCTACGATTGTTTCGACGCCCATGTAATCTTGCATAGCATTCGTTAATATATTTTCAATGCTTTCTTTTAATTGTATTTCATCATTATTTATAGGGCTTTCAGGTATATTTAGGGCTTGAAAATGTGCCAAAACTAATCGTATCACATTAAGCGGATTCACTTTCATTTTTGATAATAAATACACTTGATTTCTTAACTTATGGAACTTTTAACAACTTTTGATTGCAAACAAAACACAGAGCTATACACGCTTTTGATTGTTGATATTATTTTATCACGAGATAAATTCCTTCTAACTCGCACTTATCGAATTGAATCAATTTCTGAAGAGCGCGACCTACAAGCGTAGCACAAGCCATCATATGTTAAATAAGAGAGGCAGAGGCAGATAACAGTTATATATTTCTTATCAACGTATTTTGAAACTTCTTTCAATGATAGGTGAAGTAGAATATCAACTCGAAGAATTAGATAGCTAATAAGCAGGGCTAACGAACACATACAAAGTAAGGTTCGAAATGATAAAACATATCAGTTCATTTACTGCTACGTGATTGTAACAACAATCATCACGTGTATAACAAACTTCTTTTTCTCTAACAAAACGAGAATGAATTTAGCCTATTTTTTCAACAGTTTTTTGATAATTAAAAATAAAAAATAAAAATAAAAATAAACCCTCCATAGCAAAATAGTGACACAGATGCGAATTAATAATCTTTTTAAAATTTTGTTTCAGACAATAATTACGGCTAGAATCGTGCACATCGTTTTTTTATAGGACATTTTCAATGATAGAAAAAAAAACAGTGTAAAAAATGAAAATGTTAAGAATTCATCCTCTATTCTTTAAGAGTGATTTAATGAAACATCAAAAACTCGATTGAAACAAAATCGCGAAAAAAGCTACTTTTCGATCTCTCAAGAAAAGGATTTTCATTATCTGCAATGCCTGAATCATATGTTCTATCGATTATTTTCAAGGCATTTTTTTTATGTTGATAACAATCTTTTTAAATAATTTCACGATATGTTCTATATCCAAAAGAATATTTTCTAATAGATAGATACTTAAAAAAATACGTATCTACAGAAATTAAAGGTATTCGGATGTAAGGGTAGTACACCCTTAAGGATGCATTGTTTCAAAAAACGCAAAAACACGTATCTCTTAACTTTTGAAACTGTTATTATGCAATTTTTTTCACTTCCATATCGAGCATATTCTATTTGTTATAACGTTTTTTTAATTTTCAACCCCTATAACTTCGGCTTATTCACCCCCTCAGGGCTGAAAAAAATCGAGTAGTCATAACTTTTTATGAAGCATTGAATGCAATTGGTTTGATTTTGCCCCCTTGTCTGCATTGAAACGTTTGTGGTTTTTTTTCAATGTAATTTTTATGTAGGTTCAGGACTCGAATAAGGAATAAATTAATTAAAACCGTATGTTAGGAATAAATCATTTACAAATATGTGTTTATTCATTCAACCCCCAATTTCCCATTTACAATAATCGTATTCTTAAATTCTAATGTACAATAATTTATGCGCGGTGATTGTGAGAATATTCTCGATAATTTTCCCTAGTTCTCTGACTGTGACAACTTCAGAGTCTGTGCTTTCTAGTTACGCTGGTGACTTTGCATAATTCTCCGCTTATACGGTGGCGCCGCGGATCGACAGCCCGATCGATGATATTTTCGATCCGTGCTTGACAATATGGCTGCCCCCGTGTACGTGTGTCTCTCGCGTTCGAGTCAGATTTTGTTTTCGCGATAATTATACAATTATTAAAATTTCAATGTTCTAATGACGCCGCGTTTGTTCGTGTATGTGTATTAAACAAATTTGTGAAGTGTTGTTTTAATTGTGGTACTATTTTGTGATTTATCTGCGTTTTATTTCGTGATACGGTAGTGTTGTTGTGTATGTGTGGTCACCGTTGTGACTTCCGCTCGACTTAATTTTAAAATTATTAACAAATTCAATAAATATGAGTGTTATCTTGGACTCGCGTTTGTTTCTGTTGTTATTTTGGACAAAAGTGTGCAGTTACTGTGTTTTTCGAATACAATTTTCGTTTTTCTCGCCGTTTTCTGTTGTTGTGTTGTTGTGTGTGTGAGCCGTCACCGCTGTGACACGATTTTTGTTCCTTATTCCTTATTATTTTATTCCTTTTCTTTAATTTACTCAAACTGACGCAGTTTGCAGTGATTCCGTCTACCCTCCCAATTCTAAATTGTTGAGTCTGGAGAATCTTTCCGACTCTCAATTTCCTCTTTCTGAGATTTTTAAATCTTTACTCCCGGTCCTTGAGATCCTTACTCCCTTCCCAGTTCCTCAATTTATTATTTCTATTATTTTTATTAATACTTTTTGAAATCCCCTGGCAGATACGTCCCGAAGGAGATCCAGATCGAAAAGGAAAATCTACAAGAAATCTTTACGCAACAAATGAACGGTCCGCTCTCTACACTTTCTACGCTCTCAACAACTGGTTCTGGCAGGATTGGATTTATTTCTGGTAAGTTTTTAATTTACCATCATTAATAAATCCCTTTTATCCTTATTCCAAATCTAAAGGCGATCGCTTAAGCGCTGTCTTGGCGGTATACGCAAAGTTGCCTTTGTGTTACTGCCGAGTCAGTTCTCCGGCTCTCGTCGTTCGATTAGGAACTTTTTGTACTCCTTTTTCTTAATCTCCTCAATTAATTCCTTTCCTCAACGTTTCGTTAACTCCTTCTGGCAGAAAATCTGTCTAGGTGCCCACTAGCGTTTCGTTCAGGAATCCGTATCGGATCTTGTATCGAAAAGACGCACAATTCCTATTTTCCTTTCCTTAAGTTCCTCAATTAATTCCTTCACTCAACGTTTCGTTAACTCCTTCTAACAGAAATTCTGTTTAGGTGCCCACTAGCGTTTCGGTCAGGAATCCGTATTGGATCTTGTATCGAAAAGCAGAATAAGAATTCCCTTCTCCTTCCATTTATCCTCATATTTATCCTCCTGTACCCTAGTTATTGTATATAAGAAACAAGTCCCTCTATTGTTTGTTTATTGTATTATTGAATAAATTGTTCTTAATTGTTATTATTATTTATCTTTTTGTTTCAGATGTTCCTGATAGATGGCGTCGCTGGAGGTAGCGGGGCTCCGGAGTCTATGCCCCGTTACAGCATATATATGGAACTGAACAACCTCCCCTAGGAGACCTCAAATTTAGGGGTGTGTTTTACCCCTTAAATATGAGTTTCCACAAAAAAGAAAAAATAGGTGTCTCTTAGATTTCAATGTAGAATAACATACTCCAAGCGGAACAAAATCGGCGGGGTACACCTGGGAAGGTTTCCTTGTTAGTAACGCCACACTTTTTTTGAAGGTCGGAAAACAAGATAAACAACATGTATTAGTTCCTCAAATGCGAAATATTACCTATGATATTTATGTGTAATACCCCATACCTATGTATCAACGACAAATTTGAAAAATATTTTTGTAAAGAGATTTAATACATTCATCATAACTTGTATATGGTTATCCATGAAATACACTTACAATTAAAATTATTGACTTTTGTGTCTATTTCATTTAACTAACCCATCACCGCAATGTCATCGTCGTTCGCAAATTTTTTAAATATCAAAATTTATTTGTGCAAGGGTAGGGAAGGAAGGATAGGGCAGGAGGGGAGGGGCGGTAAGGGGGTGGAGGGGAGGGAATGGAAGTATATGAACCAATTTTTTAAAAATTGAATATTGCAGTAAAAATTCTTACGACGCAGTTGAAATTCTCACTGCAGCAAAATAGTACAATTTTGATCGAGAAAAATGATCAAATTCTGATAGAGGATGTGGGGAAATACGCCGTTTTCTGGCTAGCAAAGTTTGACGTTTCGCCACAAATTTTTACGCGGCTTAGACTGCCTGGGTATTAGCGTTTCGCTCATTGGTACAAATCTTCGAGATTGAGTTCGTCGACGCTGCTGGTCTCATCCTCGTCTTTGTCCTCTTTGTCGTCCTCCTTAGAGGACTCGTTTACGCGTGCGTCGGGTGAGGCTGCCCGAATTGCGCTAGTGCTAGCGATGGCGGTTGTAGTCACGACCGTGGCGGGTGTGGTGGCGATGGCCGTCGAGCGAGAGCACGCTTTCTCGAGATACTCGCGGAGTGATACGGTAGGCACAGGACGTGCGAGTGGTTTCAATTGCTTCTCCTGGTACTCAAGGGCAAGGGCAAGACGTTGCTCGGTGGCCTGCTCGATGATTCTGAGGCGATATGGACCGCAAGCCGGATCAGGCTCCGAGAGAAGACGTCGGCAAGTTTTACAGCGCATCGATAGAGGAACAGCGTCGTTAATATATTCCTCGTAGTGAGGCCACGGGCAGTCTTCGGCGGTGAATCCCATAGTATTGCAAATTTGACAAAATATGACTCCCATGTCCTTGCGTGGACAAGATCGCAAGCTGTGACCCTCCGTGCCGCAGTTGAGACAACCCTTGGCTAATTGAACTCCGCACCTCTCAAAGGTCTGCTTAAGCACGTAATCAAATATTCCCTCTCGCTATCTTTTTGTGTTAATATCGCGCCGAGACCTTATCGCTCGCATCCGTATCTAAAGAGAACGGTAAGTCTGGTCGCGAAGGAACCAAAATCATTGCCTCCTTAAGCGCTATTTTAACGTTATTGAACGCAGTCTCGCATTCCTCGGTCCAAACCCACTCCACTTTCGGGCTGGCTAGTTTACTTAGTGGACCTTGAATTTTCGCGATGTTGCGCAAGTGTCGGTGGTACCAATTTACGGAACCGTTAAACCGGCTCAATTCTTTGCGATTACGAGGACGCGGATAGTCGAGACAATACGTTCTGGGTTTGGCTTCAAGTCGTCTTTATCCAAAATAAAACCTAAGAATTCTACCTTTTGACGTGCAAAATAAGATTTTTCTCGATTTATTTTCAAACCTGCTTTCTGCAGTACTTGAAACAAAATATCTAGCAAAACAATGTGCTCTTCGAAAGTATCTGAAATAACTATCCAATCATCGAGGTACGCGAAAACTTGGTCAGCGTATCGCTCGGGCAAATTTTGTGCGCGTAAATATTTGACAAATCTTTCCCTAAATCGTCCCTAAAACGCTGAAATGTAGCGGGTGCGTTTGTTAAGCCGTAGGGCATTCGAACATATTCAAACAGCTCGCGACCTTCGACCACAAAAGCAGTGTACTCTCTGCTTTTTGGGTCCATCGGGATTTGATGAAACGCTTCGCTCAAATCAAGGGTGCTAATCGTTAGCCTATTGACCATTGAGTCTAAAATTCGATCCATTCTGCGCAAAGGGTAAGCCGATTTGTTCGTGACACGGTTTAACCGTCGGTAATCAACGCAAAACCGATATTTACCATTTTTCTTTAGCGCTAAGACGGGTGGGCTAGACCACGAACTATTGTTCGGTACGATGAATCCCTTTTCTAACAGTTTATCAATTTCTTCATCCAAAATTTTGTTAATCGCGGGGCTTCTACGGTAAGACTTTTACCTAATGGGCGTCTCGTCAGTAAGTTCAATTACGTGGGTCGTTAACGTCGTGCCGTTCACTCTTGCGATTTCTTGCTCAGTGAATTTTTCATCCAAAAATTTTTCTAAACGCGTTTGTTCACTTGGCGTTAATTCCTGAATTTGCATCGATTTTCCTATCTCATTACTTTCTTGCGTTGAATCAAAAGGTACTGTTATTTCTGAGTCCTCGATTCTCCAATTTTTGTTTCCCCCGTTTATGACGATTCACCCTGGCCCTATGAGATCCATGCCTAATATAACGGGTGTACTGAGGCCAGCTAACACCGCAAACCAATGTTCGTCGTAACAATCGCAAACATCGATAAGGCATCTCGCCGAATAGAGTGGAATTGCAATATGATCTTGCTGCGCAAGTTGTACACCTGCGCGCAAAATTGTATCTTTTATTGGACGATATTTCTGCAGTGCGTGTACCTGCTCGTATGCGTAGCCGCTCATAAAGCTCTTATCGTTTCCGGTATCAAGAATTCATTGTAAAAAGTGTTCCCCAATTTTCACTATGACTGGGATTATACTTCGCTCTCTGGAGGGTCTAGGAGATGCGTAGCCTTTAAACGTGCGTCGCGTTCCTATCTCCGTTGAGGAATGTTGCGCAAAAAGGAAATTTTTACTCTCAACTATATTGAATAGCGAATTACTCGACGAAGGACGTGGCCTAGCGCTGTCAACATGTGCTATTGGCTCATAATCGTCTTCGTTTTCCGTGTATCCGTATTCCGATGCTATTTCCGAACTAATCCGTCGCTTTGACGTATGCTTGATGCAGAAATTTTGCGTTCGAGCTCGTCTATAAAGTCGTCGGCATCGAGTTTCCCGGGATACTTCAAGTCCTAAGATTTGAAAATCTTGTTGGCATCTCGAGGGAAGTGATCGGGTCTGCGCGTTTCGCTTCTATTTGAACCATTGATGTTATTCGCATTATAGTCATCTGAATTCGTGCGTTCGCGTGTTTCTATTCTATCATTGAATTGTAAATGACGCGGTTGGCACGCAGTTGATACCGCTGGGGTTGAGTGCGCTTGTGTTGTTATTGGTCTAGTCGTCCTATTAAACAATGAGAACGTATTTGTCGTGGTGCTAGTTGTCGTCGTTATTGTTTGGGTACTCGGTGGCAAAATAAATGTTTTTGTACAATTACTTGCGACTTTCCTACGCGCGCTACGAATCGGGTCTTCTTTGTACTCCGATTGTGTATCGTCTACGAATGATAACGCGATTTTATTTTCGATTTTCGTGAATTTTACTTCGAAATTTTCTGTCAAATCTTTGGTCCTTTCTTCGAGTAGTCTGACTATGTTCGCTTGTGAATATTCAATTGACTGAGTTAATCTATTATTTTTATCGCGTAATAATTCTAACTCGCGACGATTTTGTTCTGCGTTTAAGTAAATTGTATCTTTTACTGTTAATTCGAATGAAGCAAACATTTGTTGAACTTGTTCTAACATTTTTATATCTTTATCTGGACTTTTTTTCGATTCCGTATTTTTCATTCGTCTTGTTATTTTTGGGACTGCACCTAAATTGGTTTTATTTGTTGTTTCTTTCGTTTGTGATTTCGCGCCGTCGTGTATTACTGTCGCATTTTTTTCGTCTGTTGACAAGGTTTCTTTAGCAGAAGATGAGGGTGACCGCTGTAATGACTTTCCTGCTGGAATATTGTTAAGCGATCTTAATGAACGTTGCGATTTTGTAGAATCAGCTGAATCTCCCATTTTATTTTCAATAATTTTTTTGACTGAGTAAAAAAAAATTTTTTTTGAATAGAAATAATTTCCTTTGACTGTGTAGAATAAAAAAAAATTTCTTTTAACAAGTAAAGAGAAAATAATGTCGCTCAATAATAATTAAATTTCGTTTTTCTGATTGTAATAAACGGTTGATAAATCGTTATTCTTGTTTATTTTATTTTAATTCTGGATTTTCGAGAGTATTGTACGCTTAAATGATTTGGGTGATTTTATTTTATTTTTCGTTTCGCGTCGATGCATAAGTCTAGCCTTGGACGAATCTAGGAAAATTGATCCAAGGAAAATTCGTCCCGGAAAATTCGCCTCCGGAAAATTCATCTCCGGAAAATTCACCCACCGGAAAATTCGCCCGCGGAAAATTCATCCACGGAAAATTCGCCCGACGGAAAATTCACCCGCGGATAATTCACCCACGGAAAATTCGCCCCTAGGAAAATTCGTCTCCGAAAAACTTGCTCTTGCTTGCTTGTTTCGCAGCCACTGATACATGCTCCGGCACATATAGGGAAAAGATATATATCACAAACGATAAATCTAAAATTTATTTTATTTCCTTATCTTGAATTTGTAGCATGTCGGGATGTATGCGTGGAATCGTTGGACGTGTAGAAATAGTAGGGTGGGTTTGTAGCACATGTGCAAATAGTAGGGTGGGTTCGGGTCATCTTTGGGTTGTTGTTTGAATAGTTGGATATGTGGAAATAGTAGGGTGGGTTCGGATCATCTTTGGGTTGTTGTTTGAATAATTGGGCATGTGGAAATAGTAGGGTAGGTTCGGGTCATCTTTGGGTTGCTGTTTGAATAGTTGGGCATGTGGAAATAGTAGGGTGGGTTCAGGTCATCTTTGGGTTGTTGTTTCAATAGCTGGACACGTGGAAATAGTAGGGTGGGTTTGGGTCATCTTTGGATTGTTGATTGAATAGTTGGACATGTGGAAATAGTAGGGTGAGTTCGGATCATCTTTGGGTTGTTGTTTGAATAGTTGGGCATGTGGAAATAGTAGGGTGGGTTCGGGTAATCTTTAGGTTGTTGTTTAAATAGTTGGGCATGTGGAAATAGTAGGGTGGGTTCCGGTCATCTTCGGGTTGTTGTTTGAATAGTTGGACATGTGGAAATAGTAGGGTGGGTTCGGGTCATCTTTGGGATGTTGTTTTAATAGTTGGACATGTGGAAATAGTAGGGAGGGTTTGGGTCATCTTTGGGTTGTTGTTTAAATAGTTAGGCATGTGGAAATAGTAGGGTGGGTTCGGGTCATCTTTGGGTTGTTGTTTCAATAGTTGGACATGTGGATATAGTAGGGTGGGTTCGGGTCATCTTTGGATTGTTGTTTGAGTAGTTGGGCATGTGGAAATAGTAGAGTGGGTTCGGGTCATCTTTGGGTTGTTGTTTGAATAGTTGGGCATGTGGAAATAGTAGGGTGGGTTCGGGTCATCATTGGGTTGTTGTTTGAATAGTTGGGTATGTGCAAATAGTAGGGTGGGTTCGGGTCATCTTTGGGTTGTTATTTGAATAGTTGAACGTTTGGAAATAGTAGGGTGGGTTCGGGTCATCTTTGGGTTGTTGTTTCAATAGTTGGACATGTGGAAATAGTAGGGTGGCGCCTACATCAGTCGTGTTTTCCACAACTCCCCTTGGCTCTCGCATTTCCAATGCGATACAGAGTACATTAGGAAAAAAAGGCTGTGAGTATACACTCGAGAGTGAAAGCATTCAAGATAAGAAAATGAAATATATTTTAGAATTATAATTTGTGGTATATACCTTTTCCCTACACGTGCCGGAGCATGTATCACTGGCTTATTTATTATTATTATTAATATGAAACATTAAATCAATAAGAGCAAGTTTTCCGTGGGTGAATTTTCCGCGGGCGAATTTTCCATCGGGCGAATTTTCCGCTGGTGAATTTTCCGTCGGGTGAATTTTCCGGTGGGCGAATTTTCCGGAGACGAATTTTCTGGGGGCGAATTTTCCAGGGCGAATTTTCATTGGATCAATTTTCCTGTTACCGCCTTGGACAGCGTGGTTTGTTTAAGTTTTGTGTCCCGCGTGCTAGGCTTGTATGGGAAGCGTGCTTCGCGCGTAGAGGCTCTCGAGTTTTGTGGCTTTGAGCTCTCGCTTTGTTTACGTTTGTCGCGAACTGCTCAAGACTATATTGCTGTTGTCGGGGCGAAAGGAATTTTGTCACATGTATTTTTTTTTCTCGAATTTTTGAATATTCTTATTTGTCTCTCAGGCGTATTTATCGTCACTCTTGTGTACATATATGTATTTGAGGCTGAGGCGGATGAGGAGAGGAGAAGAAAACGAAATTTATTTTCGTAGTTTTTTCATTCGTTATATTTGTATATTGTACTTGAATTCTTCGGTTTGGATTTGATTTTATTCTTCTCTCTTCTACCGGTATTCAATTTACATGCCGCTTATTCGTAATACATGCGCGTATCAAAAAATTTCTGATTGGTGGGTTTGTTTGCAAAATATTAATCTGTTTCTTATTATTTCTTCGATAGTATTCTCGTATAATTTTCTGTGGCAATTATTTTCATCTTCTTCGCATAAATTTGATTTAATTCATTTTATCTTCACTTTTTGTATTTTATAAAAGAAAAAATTTCGAATCGTATGTTAATTTTTATCTCTTTACAGATATAATTTTTAATCTTGAATTTTGTATAGAATGTTGGGTGCCATTACGTAGAGCGACCACAATTTTAATACTTTAATTTTTATTTTGAATTCTTTAGAGAATGTTGGGCGCTATTATGGGGGGAAATAGGTAACAGGAAAATTGATCCAATGAAAATTCGCCCTGGAAAATTCGCTCCCGGAAAATTCGTCTCCGGAAAATTCGCCCGTGGAAAATTCACCCACGGAAACTTCGCCCGATGGAAAATTCGCCCGCGGAAAATTCACCCACGGAAAATTCACCCACGGGAAATTTACTCTTGTTGATTTAATGTTTCATAATAGTAATAATAGTAAATATGCCAGTGATACATGCTCCGGCACGTGTGGGGAAAAGATATATACCACGAATTATAATTCTAAAATATGTTTCATTTTCTTATCTTGAATGCTTTTACTCTCGAGTGTATACTCACAGCCTTTTTTCCGAATGCACTCTGTATCGCAATGGAAATGTGAGAGCCAAGGGGAATATATTTTTACTGAATTTTAGTCGGTTAGCAGCATCAGAAACTAAATTGAATACTAATAAATTGTTTAACGCCATAAAATATTTGAAATTGTCTGCAATTGTTCTATAGTCTATAAATCACGGATAAACGATTTTTGATGGTTCAACTTTAAATTTTATCATTTTCTGTTTCTATTTATTTATTTATTTTTTTACCAGGATGTATACAAAATTCTCAAAACCTAGAATATAGTTTTACCTCGAGACATGCACATACGATTGCGATAATACAAATAAAATAAAAAATTTACAAACAATTTTTCTTTCAATTCAGAATAATTATTTTTCTTCTTTTCTCCTAGTGCGTATATACTATTTTCGATGGCATAGTCTTACTGTGCTGCAGACATATGAGATCTTAGTGATTGTCGCATGAAGACGAATGGGATCTTGTGTTTCCGCGAATATTTGTACAATGTAGACGATTGTTGAGTATTGACGTATATACAAGAAAAAAAAAATACAAACACAACACAGTCCATACCGATGCTGATACCGGTAAACACTACACTGTTAGAACAATATATATACGCATACTCCAAATTTTTCTACATCTCTTTCGCACATCGCGCCCAAATTATTTAGTGCTCCACTGTCGATCCTCATGCGTGGTGGTCAGTTTGACTTCAGAAAATGAAAATTATTTGTACGGAGCGTGGTGCTCCAAAATTGTGTGAACATGGTTCACACAATTTTGGAGCACCACTATAAAAAAAAATTGTACACTATAAAAAATGAAAACATCGATTCGGTTCGTTGGAGATGCTGTAAATATTCATCCCTACGTATAAGTAAATGTTTAGTATCCAGAAAATCTTCATTATGTACAGAGTTTGTGGAGGCAGCGCAAAATAAATAGAAATTATAAATACAAACGAATGTTTTCCAAAATTCCATACTCCTAGATACAAATTGTAGATTGATGGCTTAGTTCATTTTTGATCGAATGATCGGTGATAAATGAATAGATTAATCGATAAATAGACGGATGGATGGATATGCAGACATATTATGCATGTGTGAAAGTATTTTTGCGATTTTTTTTGTGCAACTGGAAATATATTTAAATTTGTTTTTTTTTTTCAACTAATGATGTTTTTGCGAGCATTACCTATTCTATAGGTAATTAGAACGATTTCTTTATGAAATCAAATTTATTTACAAACAGCCGTATTTATTTACAAACTATTATTAATAATGATAAACATTTGTATTCATTTTCGGTGTAGCTCCGAAAAGCCCATACCTCCGATTGATCTAAATTTTTGTATAGACATGTATTTTGACTTGCTGATTACGAATATGGTAGGCAAAATACCCGCAAATTTCATTTTCAAGGTCAAAACTAGAAAAAATTGATTTTTTAAAAATGTTTTCCACTTTTGTTGTAATAAATAATGATCTTAGAGAAAAATGTTGCCTACAAAAGTTGTAGCCCATGAAAACCCGAACCCACCCTACTATTTCCATATCTCCAACTATTCAAACAACAACCGAAAGATGACCCTAACCCACCCTACTATTTCCACATGTCCAACTATTCAAACAACAACCCAGAGATGACCCGAACCCACCCTACTATTTCCACATGCCCAACTATTCAAACAACAACCCAAAGATGACCCGAACCCACCCTACTATTTTCACATGTCCAACTATTCAAACAACAACCCAAGATGGCCCAAACCCACCCTACTATTTCCACATGCCGAACTATTCAAACAACAACCCAAAGATGACCCGAACCCATCCTACTATTTCCACATGTCCAACTATTCAAACAAAAACCCAAAGATGACCCGAACCCACCCTACTATTTCCACATGCCCAACTATTCAAACAACAACCCAAAGATGACACGAACCCACCCTACTATTTCCACATCTCCAACTATTCAAACAACAACCGAAAGATGACCCGAACCCACCCTACTATTTCCACATGTCCAACTATTCAAACAACAACCTAAAGATGACCCGAACCCACCCTACTATTTCCACATGTCCAACTATTCAAACAACAACCCAAAGATGACCCAAACCCACCCTACTATTTCAATTCAAACAACAATCAAAGATGACCCAATAATTAATCCACACTCGTATTTGCACCATAATTATCCATATCCATCCATATTTTACAGTGTTCAGGATCCATTACGACCGATTTGAATTACACAAATCCTGTACTCATCAATCAACATATACACCCAGCCGATAAGAAAAACGTCAAAGCTGCGATACGATATGCGAAAATGAAAAAAAGATCGAAAAACACGTTAGCTTTGCCATGTGTTATATATGCTGAGGAGATTGCTACGATCGACCATGCATCTGCATCGCGCTTGCCCGTTGAAGATTATATCAAACGAACATTGAGAAATCATGGTAGAAATTTTCCTCGAAATACTGTGAGTTTATCAGACTTGGCTCTTGAAGGTCAATGGACGACTGTAGGGAACGAAGTTTCAAGATTTCTCCTTTTTGATAATGGACCACAAACCGATGAACGAATTATAATTTTCGCCACTGATGAATCTTTGTCATGGTTATCTGAGGCAAGTGCTTGGTACATGGATGGCAATTATGCGTTGGCCCCTCCACATTTTTCCCAGCTCTATGTTATTAGAGTGAGGAGACATAATGTTTTTGTCATAACAGTATACTGTTTGTTACAAAAAAAAACTTTGGCTACGGACAAAGCGATGTTGGAGATTCTTATGCGCGAATGTGAGCAGCGTGAACTGGATCTGTTTCCGATGACCGTAAACATCGACTTTGAAAAGGCAATCATCGATGCTGTGAAAGATATCATCGGAAATCACGTCACCATTCGCGGCTGTTTCTACCATTTGTGCCAAAGTATGTTCCGCAAAATTCAAGCATTGGGGTTAACGACGAGATACCGTGAGGATGAAGCCTTCAATCGTTTTTGTGGTATGATTGATTCATTGGCATTTTTGCCTTTGGAGTATATCGCAGAAGGCTTGGATCACCTTAAAAATTACGAAATGGCGAGTGAATGTGAAGAACTATTGCAGTACTTCGAAGCCACTTACATTAATGGCACATTTACGAAAATCTTTAACTCCCGCAATAACAAGATTAGGCTTCGTCGCATAGCGCCTTTGTTTTCGCCAGAAACGTGGAATGTTTTCGAGACGACGTTACTTGATGAAGATCGGACGAATAATCAAACCGAAGGCTGGAATAATCGATTTGCAAAACTTATAGGGCGGAACCATCCCAACGTTTGGAAGCTCATCGATAAGATGAAGCCAGAAATGGCTGTCGACGGTGTCAAATTGGCTCGTGTAAGCATGGAACCTATACCTCGCAAAAAGAGAAGACCTGCGTATGAAGTACTGCAAACAAAACTCTCATCTTTTTGCAGAGAATTCCGCGACGGTATACGCAGCGTGCCAGAATTTTTAATGGCAATCAGCCAGACGATTCGACTTGAGCTGCGATATTAACGTTTTTCGTGGAGTTTTATACCAGTCCAAAGCCACAGTACCTGCGTTGTATTATAGAACTTAAACATAGGGATTTATGCTCTCTGAGAGATGCGAACTCCGAATATTTTTCGTCAATTTATTGTTATCGAACCAAATCTTGGCTACTGATTACATGTTGATTCTGATTATTTGTTTTCATAAAAGAAAAACAGATCTTCTTAAAAAATATTATGTAACTATGTAATCCATTGTTAAGTACGTTACAAACAGACGAAAGGATGAAATTGATATATAAATTTATTTTTGATTAAAAATCGATTTATTATTTGTCATAAGATTTGTATTTAGTCATGTTAATGATTCTGTTATATTGATAGTGAAAAAAAATGTCGCATCTTTGGAAATTATACATTCAGTGTGCTCACATTGTTTTTACAGAAAATGTTTCTTTTTTTTTATGATGTTCAATTATCATTAAAAAAATAGTTTATCAGTAAAATGCTAATTATCTGCTTAGTATTAATTTTGGCCTCGGTTATCCTATTTGTTTTTTAAGAGATTAATGCTTCAATATGCTAGCTGAACACTGCGTACACCAGTGAGCTTATTCGAATCCGGATTGCGTGTTAATATAAGTTAAGGATTGCAAATAGACCAAGGCTGTATTTAATTGCATATTCCGATCATCACAGTTGTACCTGTTTGGATTTGCAAATTATACAATATAAATTTTAATCAACAGGGATGATTTTTTGAAAGGACGACATTTTTTTGGGGGCGAATTTTTTGTGGGCGAATTTTCCGGGGGACGAACTTTCCTAGATTCCTATTTCTACACGTCCAACGATTCCACACACACGTCCCGAGATGCCACAAATCCGCCCACTATTTCTATACGTCCAACAATTCCACACACACATCCCGAGGTGCTACAAATGCACCCTACTATTTCTACACGTCCAACGATTCCACGCACACATCCCGATTTGTTACAATTTCAAGATAAGAAAATAAAATAAATTTTAGATTTATTAGTTGTGGTATATATCTTTTTCCTACATGTGCCGGAGCATGTATCAGTGGCTGTGAAACAAGCAAGCAAGAGCAAGTTTTTCGGGGACGAATTTTCCTGGGGGCGAATTTTCCGGGGGTGAATTATCCGCGGGTGAATTTTCCGTCGGGTGAATTTTCCGTGGGCGAATTTTCTGTCGGGCGAATTTTCCGGTGGGCGAATTTTCCGGAGTTGAATTTTCCGGGACGAATTTTCCTTGGATCAATTTTCCTAGATTCGGGGAAATACGCCGTTTTCCGGCTAGCAAAGTTTGACGTTTCGCCACAAATTTTTACGCGGTTTAGAACGCCTGGGTATTAGCGTTTGCGCAATTTTGAGAGGCGAGTGGAACCATTGGGAGTCACGAGCATACGGGCCCAAATTACAATAAAAATTCTCTCTCCTGACTGATAAAGACTTCTAAACTTACCTTATGTGTAGCGCTTTTCAAGAGGTGGTCGTCGCGGCTCGAATCTTGCCCCGACTTTTTCGCTCACGCCTTTTGGCTCGGTCGAATCGTAGTAGGAACAGTCGCCGGTGTAAAGGAAGTACCCCTCAGCGCGTAAAATCGATTAATGGTTTTATATCCTCCAGTGTATAAGGTACGCTATCCTTTACAATAATCTTCAGACGTTCGTAATGCGCTTCGACTTCGTAGTTCGCACGTAGCAACTCGATACAAATCAACAATCTCTTATGATTAAATACAATGCGATGGTCAGGAGTGATGCTCGCTGCGCAATGGTCTCGCTCGCTCTCTCTTCCCGGAGATCCTTCCGCATCGATCGCAGACCAGGGTAAGTCGCTATCGAAAATCAATAAGTGGGGTCGAAGTGCGTGAAGGCGTTGCGCACTGTGCGTAATTTATGCGCCCTGTCGTCCGTCGTCTAGAACGTTGGATCAGGCGCTGGCGCGGAGTTCGAAAAGCGTGGAACTCGCGGTCATATGAAAATATAAAAATCAGCTGATTAGGCACTGCATAAAGTCGGCAAATGTCTAACCAGGACCATCTTTCACGTTCTTCCCTAGCAAATTTTACAACGGCGCAGCAGTACGTTGTACAAGGAAAGTGACGGTTCGTCACAAGGACCATAGTAAAATTTCGTACATGAATATAATAAAATTTTGTAATGGAATATAGTCACATTTCGATGCAGGAACATAGTAAGATCTCGATAGAGAACCATAGTAAAATTTTCGTAGACCAACATAGTAAAATTTCGAGGAAGCCTACTTTTGCATTTTGCTATGTTAAAATGGCAGTTTTTGTAAACCATGTGTTGTTTTCCCTTAAAGCTTTTACTCTTCAATAAATTACCATGTGGCAACGTAAAAATAAGCATAATGTCGACATGGTACCACGTTACCACGAAACATAGTAAAAATTTTGAAAAATGCAGGTTAAAAATTCGTATAAAATTCTCTCCGTGTAGGAAAGTAACGGAAAATTTTTTTTAACTTATTGGATCTGACCAGAAACTGTAAAATGAGTGTATACTATAATTACTAATTGTATGTATGCTCGTATGTTTGTTTATTTGTTTCGGCGCCCCCTCCTCTCTTACAAAAACTCTTTTTATCTTTTCGTCTCCCCCTTCTTCTCCCCTTGGCCTTTTTTCGATGTCCTCGTATTCTCCCCTCTATCCCGTTCTTCTCTCTTCTTTCTTCTTCCCCCGTCGATCGTTTCTCTTACTTCTCTCTCCTTGTACTTCTCCCATCTATCCTCCCTCTCTTTCCATATGCATCTGCTTCCTTCTACTATGATCCCCCGTCATCGACCTGTACCTCCTTCCCCTTTCTTCTTTCCTCTGCCGCCTTCTCGTCCACCTTGAACCTCGTCCGGCTTTCCATCCACGTCAGGTCCTCGCTTACCTCCACCCCGACCATTTTCATCTCCTCCCTTCTTCTCAGCAGCTCCCTTCTGTCCTCCTCCTCCTTCATGTCTATTATCATCATCGCCTTCTCTCCAATCTGTTTTTCTTTTACCAACTTCTTCACCTCCATCTTCTTCCCTATTCCTCTTTCGATTGCTTCTTCCGCCTCTCCTCCCCTGATCCTCTCCGCTTTCCCCTCGCCTCTCATACACACGTTCATCCTCCTCTTCCTTCTTTCCTCCATTTCTCCTCTCCATCTCATTACTTTTTCCCTTTCCTCTGCCCTCCTTTTCCGTTCCTCTTCCACCTCTTTCCTTGATTTCGTCTTGCATCTTCTATCCCCTGCTCATTTCACTCTCCTGCCGCCGTCTCTTCTCCTCTTCTTCCTCTTTCCTCTCTTCCTCCATTACGGTCACTCAACTCTTCACTTCGTCACTGCTTTCTCTTCTTTCTCCTCTCTTTTTTTAGATCTCCTTTTTTGTTTCGTCTCCCTCTTCGACTATCCCCGAGACATTTGCCGTCTCCCCTCCACTCCTTTCCCCTTTTCCACTCTCTTCGTTGCTCTCTCTCTTTCACCGCTTTTCACCACACTGTTCCGTCTCCCTCTCTTTCCCATTCCCGCCTCCTCGCCCTCAAGGGAGAGAAAAAACCCACTGTTTTTTCTCTCCCTTCACTTCTCTCCTTCGTGTCCTTTTCACTGCCCTCCTCCTCCCTTTCTGTGTCATTTCCGTCCTCTCTCTCACTCGCGTCCTCCTCTGAGACCGTTCTTCCCTCGCTTCTCTTTCCCCTATTCTTCTCACTCTTCTCACTGCCCTCCTCCTTCCTGTCTTCAACTCACTTCTTCCTCCGAGCCCCTATTCTCATTTTTTCCCTCGCCCTCACTGTCTCTCTCACTCTGCTTTTATCCCTTCGTCGTCCTCTTTTCCACGTGGTTCCTGCTTCCCCTCTTCTTGGACTTTCTGCTCTTTCGCTTTCTCGCCTCCTCGTCTAGACTCGATGCTTTCTTCCTTCCGGCACTTCTCTCCTCCATGGCCTTCCCCCTGCCCCCCTCCTCCACCGACTCCGTGTCCTTTCCTCTCTCTCTCTCTCTTTCTCATTCACTTCCTCATCCGAGTCCATAGTCTCACTTTTTCATCGCACTCACTATGTCTTTCACTTTCCACATGTCCCTTCAGCGCCATTAACTTTCCTACGTACTTCTTTATCTCGCACCATCCCATCAGTTTCTCCTTCATACCCTTCACTTCTTCCACCAGCTCCTTCAGCACCTTCACCGTTTCACTGATTCCTTTTCGACCTTTTCCTGTCATATCTTTCACCTTTCCTTTGTCTCCTTCCAGCGACTGACTTTCTCACCACTTTTCAACTTCTCGTTCCGGTGGTCAACACATGGCTAAAACATTGGCCACCTGTTGCTTCGCCTCTCTCTCCTTCTTCCTTCCCTAGACGCCGGCTGCTATTCGCGCCGATTCGGGCCTTTCCGTCCATTTTTGTCTTTTCCACTACCCTTTTCTTCCGTCTCTCGTCCTCGTCGCTACCATCGCCCTGCCTCCGTTGTGCCATTTACGTGCTTTCTTCCACCCCGTTTGCCCTGGACGCCGACCGCAGCCCGCGGCCGACTCGGGCCTCTCCTTTCCTTTTCTTCTACTGTCGGTCCGTGTCGCCAGTTTCGTCCTTCGCTCTCCTTTCTCCACCGTTCCCCTCGCCCTACCGCCGACCATAACCTCACCTTTCGTCTCCTTTTTCTGTCCTTATATGTATTTATATGCTCTTTACCGCCACTTCCTTTTTCCATTTCTTCACTACACACTTTCCTTCCTCACCTTCTGGTTCCTCGCACTTTTTACCCATTTCCGTTCCTTTTATCACTTTCCCTGTCCACTTTCCCTGGTCTTCTCTTTCTCTCCGACATTCCCGTCTGTCATCTTGGCTCGATCTCCAGGTGACTGGAGATCGAGCCAATGGTGCTGCGGGTGACTCGCTGGTGGGGGGAAATTCTCCTCGCGCGCGAACTCGGTACCCAATCGCATGCTTGGTGGCTTCAGACGTGGACTCGTTCGTAGGTAAGGGGAGTGGGGAGGGGAGAGGGGACTCTGTTCCGAGCTTGGCGTTCGACTCGATGTGGGCGAAGAGGGCGCTGTTTCTCGTTCGTACTGATCTAGCGCGCCGCCGTGTCGTTGGCTCGAACTGGCGCGCAGACTCAAATCTTCTCAAAGCTTGTTGTTTGTTGTCGGTGCTGTGCGAGTCTTGACGCGACAGCTCGGAGGCTTCGTTGACGTTTTCCGTCGTTCCGGAGAATTTTCGATGGATCAGCAGCAGTGGGTTGGTGTCAGTTAAGAACCTCGACGCCGTGGGATGGTATTTTCCTTTCGAGACCCGTGGATTATTCCTCCGGCCTCGAAGTAACCGTGACAGTTGTAGGTTATGTCCTCACGACTCGGTTCCAGTACTCCGATGTTGTTCTTCTTCGGTAAGAGAATTTTTCTCTTACCACCGGTGAGTGGTTTTATTATTCTTCAAATTTTTCTTTTTTGGAACAGAGGGGACTTACAGAAGGGGGGGGGGGAATTTTTCTTGAAACGAGGGGGGAAGGTAATAAAGAAGGATAGAGGGTTTCTGGGGAAGGAGCCAAGTGTTGTTGATTTTCGGGGTCTCGTTGTGGCGAAGATGGAGTCGTTGTTGGCTTCTTCGTTTATCCCTGTGGTGTGCGTTGTCTTATTCTTTTTCGATATATTCAAGTTGTTGTTCGTGACTTCGACGGGTGTGCAGGACACGGAAATACTTTGGATGGTGCTTAACGGAGACAAAATTTTCATACGGCGGGAAGATACAATTCCGAGAGCTAGTTTAGCCTGGATCGCAGGACAAATAATACAATTCTGAGGGCTACGTAGGATAAATTATAACAACGCTCAGGATCCCTTATAATAATAATATCGGTCGCTCAACTTTTGCGGAAGACGAGTGCTATGGTGGTCTCTGCCACGAAACAGGTGAGTATGGATTTTTGTACAATGTTACAAAAATAAAAAAAAAATAATAATAAAAAATAAAAAAAAACAGTTTTATGATGGGGGAAAAACGGGATAGGAGGAACGATTCGGAAAAAATGCGGCAGGGACTGAATCGGGGTTCGAACCCCGGACCTCTCGATTGTCGGTCGAGTGCTCTCCCAACTGAGCTATCCAGGCCGCTTGCCACACTTAATCCGAATCGTCCTCGTAACGTGGTATTCCATCACGTTACAATCCCCCTTGCCAGAGTTGATCCGTCCCTGACGGAACAAACCCGTACTCTTTTCTTGACTGGGAATACAAATGGAGACTGCAGACTGCGAGTGTCTGAGGGACGGAAGGGGAAGGGGTACTACGGACCGGCGCTGGCCCATAGGGAAGGGGTAAGGCTAGCTTGGGTTGGGGTGGGGGGCTCAGGGAAGTTTCGTTTTTCACGGCAACCACGATAAATTTTTTTTCGTGGTTGTTCAGAGGCCGTGGCCCTCTGTTGGGCGCCAGTTTTTTGATGAGGGGAAAACGGGATAGGAGGAACGATTTGGAAAAAATGCGGCAGGGACTGAACCGGGGTTCGAACCCGGGACCTCTCGATTGCCGGTCGAGTGCTTACGATATTTTTGTTGACGTTTCGGAAACTTGTGCCGAGGAAATACGGGCTCGGGTGACTACTTGACGAATCCTCGCGTTCCTGGTGTGATGTGGACTCGTAACGAGGAGTTCGATGAGGCCTTTTCGACGCGGGTAGGAGCCTAGACGCCGGGAAGCGTTTCCGTGATGTTACGCAGTCGAAGACCCCGCGTAACTCGATGACAGTGCTCAACTTCTAGGTTAGACGTCCCGACTCGGCTCCAGTGGTTGTGCGGTGTTGTTTCTTCGTTCGGTAAGGGATTTAATCCCTTACCTAGGTGAGTTGCCGATTTCTTTCAAGGACTGGGGAGTATTGAGAGTTCGGGGAGGAGTTAAAGTTGTGTGGGGCTGAGTGTTTGTGGGAAACAGGGGGTAGTGTGCGAGGGCTTGTTTGTTGGGGTTGGGTTAGGAGTGGTGAGGAAAAAGGGATCACAGAGTTGAGTATCTCCGGGGGCTCGGTGTGGGTTCTTCTCAGCCGTCATCCAAAGATTTAGTCGGGTTGCTGGTTTTCAGGTGATGCTCCGGAGTGCGATGGACCGGAGGCGACCGGTGTTGGCGGTGTGCGCAGGCGACGGGCTTAATGCTAGGCTATGACGTGGGGGACTCAGACGGAATCACTAGACAGGGAATGCTTAAGTCTACGGGCTTACAGCTAGTACCGAGGACATTGTTGGGTGGACCGCCACCACGACTCGTGACGGAGTGGCCACAACGTCACAACTCCCCCCGGCTTGACGAAAGTACCGGGTGGACGGTCTTTCCGTTACACAATGTGGCTTGCATAACTGGTCGCTTCGCTCCCCTGTCCGTCACGAATCCGCCATTCCACCCGAAAGGCTGGTATCAATAATACTATAAAGCTCTCAACAAAAGCGTTTTACGCCGTCAACAATTATTTTAATGACCCAGGTGCGCAATAGCACGTATTAACTATCAGTCTTACGTTGCAATGATCACAGTCAGGACTTATCAGGATTAAGCTTAAGGACTACGGACTAGGCTTAATAGTGTAGGACTAGCGTTAGCTGGGGACTATTGCAGGACTTCGTTGGCTGTAGACTATCTTGAATCCCACCGAGCGGGTCACAAGGACGCAAAAGAAACGAAAGGAAGTCTAACGGTGAGCAGGGTTCAGCGGGACTTACTTCGCAGCTCTAGAACTACTGGATTCTGAGCTATGCTCATGCGGGTAACCTCTACGTTCTCGAAACATATGCAAACTTTTAATTACCTCACTCAGGAAATTTATTCCTTGATTAGGGCTTTCTGTCAAAATACACTGACTCAACTCTACTAATTTTGACACGACTGGGTTTCGTTGGAGGATGTCTGTTCCAAGACTGGTCGAGAAATTGGGATGTAAAGGCGAAACTCGCAAAGGGGAAGGATCTGGTTCTACTTGCGACTCTAAATCGATCAGCCATTTCTCGGATTCATCCTGATATGGGGTAGGAGGTCTGTGGGCTGGGTCTTGGACTTTAAAATTCACCACTGACTCTTTCCCGAATTCTTCCTCCAAGAACTTGAATGTACTCACGGGAATATCATACTGTTCTTTAATTAGGAGGTCATCAGAGGAATTCGATACAATTTCTAATTTGTTTTGGTTTTGATCCATTTTCTCATTCAACTCGGGGCTGTATTCGGAAACGCGATCACATTTCTCGCTTTTCCGCGATGTATTGTCAGACACTACATCAGGGACGAGGGATCCACAAATAAAATTGGCCATTCTAATACTATTTTAAGATGCTGTAATGAAAAGGGGGTAGGTTTCCGGGGTTAGTGGGGGGGGGGGGGGGGGCTTGACTTCAAAGACTCGACGAGGTACCGAAAACTCTCCTCCGGCGCTTTGGCAAAATTAACAATGGGAAAGTCGCGGCAGAAACGGTAAATGCAAAGTTATTCGCATATGCGGGCGGGAGGGGGGGGGGGGGAAATAAATGTTAAACGCGGCTAGCGATGAGATAGAAAAAAAATTTTGCTTTGGGGCCGAGGGCAACAAAAAAAAAGAAAATGAATGTGTTGAAAAAAGAAGAGAAAAAAAACAAATATATGGGGGGGGGGGGGGGCAAGCAAAAGCGAAAAGAAATAGCGGGATTGGTGAAAGCGAAAAAAAATATCGCCTTTTTTATGCACATCCTAATATATATACCGAACTTACATTTTGTTCGTCATAACCCAATCACATACGATGCGGGGACAATCACCCCCGCGCTATCGCTCCTGCACACCACGCTTGATCCTAAACCCCGATAAGCGAACGATCTCTTGCTGATGCGCGCTTCGATCGCTTATGGGATTTTCACGCACGATTTCAAATATAATAATAAATTGGTTAAATGCGATAAAATTGATAAAATATAATTATAATAAAGGGATTAGAAAATGTCCTTGTCACGAAGTGGTACACCACGAACAATGCGCGGAATTTGGTTGTCGGATTGAAGACTTATGTCTCTGTGCGGGTCCGCCTGGTGGTCAACCGGGTCTTATTACACCGCCGCGAGGGTGGCCTCAATACGGAGTTCTATCCCCAACCCTAGGAGTGAACCGTGGCTAAGTTGGAACTAAGCGAGCTGCACCCGCCACAGGAACGACGAGAGCTCGAAGAGCCATCGTCCCGGTGGGGTTTTTTCGCTTGCTCAGCGTTTTGGGACAGTCCTGGGATCTTTCCGTGGTTGAGTTCCTCGGATCGCGCGATGAGCGATCAGCGGAATTCAACACGATACATCCGGCAAGCAACGGGAACTATGCGACCGACCAGGGTGTCCGCACAGAGACCGAGTTTGTGACAAGGGCAATAAATTATAAAAAGTAGTTGATTATCATTACGGAATTAAAAGCAAAATAAATTTAAATATAATAAAGGTGATTCCCAGGGAGCGGGAGCTAGTCACATGCCGTTTCATGTATTTATCACATATATGTGGATTTACACATATATGTGCCGATAAAAAAAAAAGAATTACAGTGAAACGGGATGTGACAAGTGAAAGAGGAGTATCCCAACCATATGTAATTTTCTAAGTAGTTTCTGATCGAGGATTTTCTAGTTCTGTTAAGCGATCCGGTCTAATACTACAACATCCAAATTAGGTTATTTACGTAGTGCAGCCGTTTTATTATGCTAGAAAAAATATGTATCACGCTAAGGGGTTTCTGAAAATATGAACACAAACTGTACTATCGTTGTGTGAATATCAATAAAAATAGCAAGATTTTACATAATACATCGGTCATGGTGACAACCTCGCTAAGTACTTCGGGCGAAATTCTTTTTCATCTATTTTTTTCGTTTACAATCTTTTTTTGCTTCGGACTCTTATTGATACAGATTTTCATTCTGGTTGGTAAAACAACTGCATTTTCGAACTTGATTCTTTTCTCTATCAACATTCAACATTATTTGAAGATTTTATGTCACACGATAAAGCCTCCCGTACTTGGCCACATATATTTTAGTATAGCTCAATTTATTTTATAACTTTTTGCGAAACTCAACCTTTGCTTTTCGCGAGGATTTACTCATTTTGTTTTGTGTGATTTGAATTTATTTGATACATTTTTTGAGAGTGGTCACTTTTCTTACTTTTTGATAGGATTTGATTTTCTCAGGGATTTTTGCAGTGAATGTATATTCGTGGAAAAATATGGGAACGGCGTTCAACAAATGTACTTGTCCAGGTTTCTTTCGCGAGGGGGATTTTAATGCATGATATGATTCGTTTTTTCTCGTTCTTTTGAAACATCTCGCTTTACATAGATTAGAAAAAGGTTATTTTCAAAAATTATCGCTTTTTCATTGCCAAACCCTGACCCCTTCTACTTTGAGTCAGGTTTTTCCCCATGAAATAAAGGGACACGTGTTTTGGAATTTTCAATTTGGCAATTTTTTTTTATTCTCGAGCCAGTCTTTTTCTTTTTTGCAGTTTTTTGACATTTCGATTTACACTTCTGGAATCAGGCTAAAATAAGTCAGGAACTGAGAGTCTGATATAAAAATTTACAAAGCTTTTAAGGGCAAGATTAGAGCAGTTGGAACTTTTCCATAGAATTTGTAGCTATTTGAATTTGTGTTTATCAAATAAACATATTAAATAGCAGTATCTCCTTGTTATATTTGTAGATTTGTGGTAAAAAATATTACGCTTATTTCAGCTTGTTGATAAAAATGGAGAGAATTTTTTCGACATTTTTCACTTTTGATTAATGATAAAATAAAAAAACCAGTTTCACGTATGTTTAGAGAAAACATATCGAATCTATTGGGAAAAAATTCACGCATTTTTTCATTCTTATTTTTATTAACAAGGTGGAATCATGAGTATTTTTCAATACCATTAAAGAAATTACTATCATGAAAAAAAAAGTTACAACTATTTCAATATTCTCATTGAATATAGAAAAGTTCAAATAGTATGTTGTAGGAACTTCAAAAAAATATATTGAACAAAGCGGACAAACTCAGACCAGGATCGTACCCAAGAGATTGAAATGAATTTAGTTGTATTGGTCACATTAGCTTTGAGCAAATTTTGATACCATCAAAACCAGAGCGAATGTAGAGGAAAACCTTTGGAATAAAACTTTTTCAATTTATTATGCCATAATCAGAGCTAAAAAGTGGAAATACTTAGCACACATGTCTCCTCTTCACAAAATGTTCAAAGTTTGTAGACATCGGCTACATTCCAATGATACAAATTTTGATACTGTCAGAAGAAGAGCACCCGAAGACTTTCTGAAACAACTTTTTAAATTTATTATGCCACAACTAAAGTGGAAAAGTGAAAAAACATAGTGCACTTTAAGGCCAACAAAGTTCAGAAAATTTGGATGTATCTATTGCGTTCCGAGGACAGAAATTTTAATCCCATTCAAAAATGAGCAGCCGAAGACTTTTTGCAATAAATTTTTCAATTCATAATGCCACAATCAGAGACAGAAAGCGGAAATACTTGGCGCACATGTCGCTTCACAAAATGTTAAAAGTTTGTAGGTATCGGCTATATTCCCATGATACAAATTTGATACTTACAGAAAAAGAAGACCCGAAGACTTTTTGGAACCACTTTTTGAATTCATTATGCCACGACCAGTATAATGTATTAACATGATATTTATCAATACCATTGAAGAAGACAATACCATGAGAATCAGAGGTGACAGTTATTCTCATATTCTAAGTGAATTTCAAAAAGATCAAATAGTATGTTATGGTACTTCGAATAGTATGGTATGGGTATTTCGAAACAATATATTGAACGAAGTAGATAAATTCAAACCAGGATCCTGTCCAAGAAAATGGAGTGAGTTATTCAAAGATTGGAATGAGGATAGTTGTATCAGTTGCATTAGCTTCGCACAAATTTCGATGCCATCAGAACCAGAGCAACTATAGAAGGAAATTTTTCAAATAAAAATGTTTCAGTTTGATGCCAAATCGGAGCTCAACATAGAAATAACTTTGCACACATGTCGCTTCACGAAATTTTCAGTTTGTAGGCATCCGCTTCATGCCAATGATAGATATTTTGATATTATCAGAAAAAGAGCTCCCAAAGACTTTCTGAAATAAATTTTTTTGATTTTTATTTTGCCCAAATTAATGTGGGAGAGTGAAAAAACATGACGCCCATTTAGTCCAATGAAATTGAAAAATTTTGGATATATTCGATGCGTTCTGAAGCCAGAAATTTTTATCCCATCCAAAAATGGGCATCCAATGACTTTTTGTAACAATTTTTTAAATTCATAATACTACAATCAAATATGAGAAGTGGAAATACTTAGCACACATGTCGCTTCACAAAATTTTCAAAGTTTGCAGGTATCCGCTACAGTCCAATTATCTACATTTTGATACTATCAGGAAAAGAGCACCTGAAGACTTTTTGAAAGAACTTTTTTAATTTATTATACCAGAACTAACGAGGGGAAGCAAAAAACACGGGGCTCTACAAGGCCAACAGAATTCAAAAATGTTCGATGTATCCAATGGGTTTCGAAGACAGCAATTTCGATCCTATTCAGAAATGAGCAGCTAAAGACTTTTGTAACAAATTTTACAATACATATGCCACAGTCAGTGCCGAAAAGTGAAAATACTTAGCACATATGCCGCTTCACAGAAATTTCAAAATTTGCAGGTATCCGTTGCATTCCAGTGATACAAATTTTGAACTATCAGAAAAAGAACACCTGAATACTTCCTGCAATAACTTTTTGGAATTTATTATGACACATCTAAAGAAGAAAAGTGAAAGAACATAGTGCACATTTGGTGCACATCTCCATGGCGATTTGCAGACAAAAATTTTGATCGCATCAATAAATGAGCAGCCGAAGACTTTTTGTAATGAATTTTTCAATTAATAATGCTACAATCACAGACAAAAAGTGGAAATACTCAGCATACATGTCACTTCATAAAGTTGTCAAACTTTCTAGGTGCTTGATGCATCTCAATGATACAAATTTTAATACCATCAGAAAAAGATCACCCGAAGACTTTTTGAAACAACTTTTTGAATTTATTATGCCACAACCGAAGCGGAAAATAACTTAGCATACATTGGGCCATAAAATGTCTTAAAGTTCGGATGTACCCATTGCGTCACAATGACAGACATTTTTATCCCATCCATAAATGGATAAGAAATTACTCTTTGTAACAAATTTTTCAATTCATGTTGCCGCAGTCAAAGCAAATTAGTAGAAATACACAGCACACATATTGTCCAATAAAATGATGAAACTTGGAATGGATCTTTGACCTTGGTATGCGTACCAATGAGATAAAAAAAGGGACCGAAAGACACAACCAAACTGAATAAAGAAAAATATGACAATTTATTAAAATAATGATGACACAATAAATATAATTAGCACACATTCATTTGATTAAAGTTGTCGGTTGTTTATTTGAATTCATCAACATTTATACATTATTTACGTGTTCTTGCCTTATTTAAGAAATAAAATTTCTGATGAAAAAGAAAATTCGAAGTTATGGGTTAACGAACTTATTTTTCTTGCAGCTGTGTAATCAAAACATTTATAAATTTTTTTGACACACGTATAATTTTATCGTATAAATTTAATGCGTAACACTTTTTTTACACTGAACATCGAAATAATTTTAATATACACAAATTCGCATTTGCCGTTTATCAACACTCAGACATTTAAAGTTTTTGACTCTTATATGTATATCACTGAACCTCAAAAAATTGTTTTTCCGAAATTTACACTTATAGTCCACACGTCCTGCACTCAACACTTCCAAAACTAATACGTTAAAACATCACCGATATTTCGAATGAACTTCGGAATAACTTCAAACTTGCACATCCCGCACTTTATATGAAACTCCAATCAAACTTTCAAAAATATCATACACTGCTTGAAAAATACATCCGTAAACTGGAGCCCGCTGCACACGATGCTATTTTCGTGGTAGAAAGCATGCGTGTTGTACTTTCGGAAAACGCACGCATAATTTCTGCCACGGAAAGTAGCGCTGTATGCAGCGGGCTTTACTTACGTCTGAAATTCACTGGATGTGAGTGTCGTCAGAACCAACCAATCAGAAACTCGAGAGAGATCAAAAGGCTGGTGTTATATACAGACACGTCAAATTATTGAATGTGTTAGTAACTTTTGCGTAATTTTCAGCCCGCGCAAAGTTTTTTCTCAGCAATTACGCCACCGATCATGCTGATTTTGTGCTCAATCGAATGAGAATTTATTAATGAGTTTCCTGTTCAATTTTCAAGGCATCTCATGGCTCCTGAGCTTCGTAATTAAACGAAATGATATGCCAATTTTACCCCCACACAGCGAATCGTTTTATTCAGAGATAATATAGTCTCGGCGAGCCTCGGGCCAGCAGACGACAGAGCTGTCAATATATTTGTCCGAGACTCTATGTCTGGTGATGTTTACTACAACCGGTCTATTGATATCGAGTTGACTTGCAAGTCAACTCGAAATCCAAGAAAGTATGTTTTGAAATCCAAGAAGAAAGAGTGGGCTCGAAGTTTCGCGTACTGTGCGTGAGCGAGTGCGTGTGCGTGTGCGTGTGTGTATGTGTAGGCCGTTCCACGCCAGATCGGCCACGTTTGAAATTGGCTTTTTTTATTATGTTGATTTTTTTCTCTTTCAGCGCTCATTGAAAGCAACTCACCTGAATTTTTTCAAATTTTTATCTCAACACGTTCAGCGGAAACGAATTTTTGAACAATTTTCCGATTTTTTTTCTTTAAATATTAATAACGCCCTCAAAAATCGAGCAAACCGAATGAATGAGGGGGTCAACATTTTTGTTTTAAAACGCACTTTTGTTCAAAAATATGCATAAAATTTTTGAAATATTACATAAGTCATTTTTTTGATTTCTAAGCTAGGATTTTTTTCCATAGTATTAGTCCCTTCGATTTTGCTGTTGAATGATCATGAGAATCTATCATATTTTTAAGGGAAGTTTCTACTTTGTTGGACAAAAATTGTTCGATTTTTCATCAATTTTTTATGCATAAAACATTAAATATAGAATGTTGAAATTTGGTATGTTTACTAAGCGGTCTTTAATGAACATGATAATGTTTTGTAAAGTTTGATAAAACATGATATTCGTAGTGGGAGGAGCCACGTATGTCGGTACGTCGGCGATAATATTCTTCCCTTGCGGACGTCCTAAGTTCTGGATCGGTGATCTGAAGCAAAAAAATCAAACATATTTGTACTTTATACAATATTGTGTATAAGTTGAACCAAAATCAAGAAGAAAAACTGAAAAATAAAAAACTAGTGAGCGATCGAACGGGAAGTTTAGCTTTTTATCTAAAATTTTTGCAGTTTTTTGTTCATAAAATAAAAACGTTTGAATATTTTTAGATAATTCCAGTTCAACTAATGAAGACGTTTGTTATACACATGCCTGCCAAATTTCGTAACGATTGCTCATCTAGGGCGTGTAGGAGCACTTCCGTAAACTTGGAAAAATGGTTTCGAGAAAAACGTGTTTAAAGTTAAACTGAAGTTTATGCGCGAATAAAATTAAAAGTTTCATACTTACACTAACATTTGCTATGCCAGGACCATTGAATACATCTTCCTCTTCTTGAAATAGTTCTTCTTGAGCCGTCCGCTCTAGTTTTCGGGCCAATGTTGTCTCTATTGACTCAGCGGAATGTGTGGCTTCAGCTTTTTTCACGCGCACCATATCCCTCTTGTCGGCCATTATTATTGCTTGGGGTTCAATTGTGATGCCTATCACTTCCATCGTATGCAATAGAGGGATGATAACTTCGTTAAAAATACATGCGGCAATAAAAGATGCCCGTTCGATATTTTTTTTCGAGCAAAAAATGTGTTTTGGAGCCAAGCGCCAGAGGAGAGCGCTGAAACTATCGTTATTATTTTGCGTGTGTTCGCCCAAGCACCGTTGTGACAGATCGTATGACGACAGATCGACGTATATCGAATGAAGAAGTTTCTGAACCTCAATCGCAAATGGTTCTTGGTGTTTAAAATCATGTAATTTTTGCTCTGCCTCTGCGCGTCTCCACTTGCACCATGAGTCAGGCCCGGGCAGACAATTGTCGTGCTTCAACTTCGCATCTCTTGAGCATTTGTGATCAAAAATTCCTCAAATAGCATTTTTCATAGCAGTCACAAAATCTGAATTTCTGATAATTGCCAAATCATAGTAATTTCATGTCGCAAATCAATTTATCCGTCAATTTGCCCGGGCAGACAATTGTCGTGCTTCAACTTCGCATCTCTTGAGCATTTGTGATCAAAAATTCCTCAAATAGCATTTTTCATAGCAGTCACAAAATCTGAATTTCTGATAATTGCCAAATCATAGTAATTGGTCATGTCGCAAATCAATTTATCCGTCAATTTACGACTACCTTTGCCACCAACCCCTTTCGTCTTCTTCTTTCCAGATCTCAATCTTGACCCCATTCGCCTTTTGACGTGTTCAACGCTTTCTTTCTTCGTCACAATCAATTCATCCCTATACGGTTATGTTTCCAGAAGTGATTTGAAGGTTTTCGTATCACCGTCGCTTAGGTAGTTGACATATTTTACGCCGTGAAGTTCCTCGGATCGTGTAAACATTTCAATAATACCATTGACTTCCATTTTTCCAGCGCTTTCAGTGTGATTGCATGTACAATTTTCTTCGTATTCTTCGTACCACCTATGAAACTCCTCAGTGCCCTCTTTACCACTCCAGTAATTACAGGCTTGGCAAAACTTGAATTTCACAACAAAGTCCAGAATCTTATTGGAATATTTTCCGATCAGAGTGACTGCACCAAACAACGATGAAAAATCTCTCCTGCTCTAAGTTCTATGACCTGAAATAGTCAAATGGGATGGCTCATTTCCCGCTGCAGCATTTTTCTTCAGCTTCTTCCTCTGCAGCCTTTCCGAGGAGTACGTCGGCCGTGGCTTTCGTAGCAGTCGACATATTTTCCAAGCATGAATAATATGTTTTAACCGCCATTGCTTGACCCAAATTGATCATGCCGCAAAAACGATTTATGCCCTGCAATCCGATTTCTAGTAAACACATTACAAATATAATTCGTCGATTGATTTCGAAAGATTTCTTCGAAATTTTCGGGCTTGAGTCAATTTTGGTGGGGCCACAATCACACACGACACAGATCTTGAATCCCAAACCTTGTTCGCCTTTGACATTAAACTTTACATCACTTTCACATTCCTTGCATTTTAATAGGGCACTAAGTATGGAAAACACAGAAATAAAATTGATTATGCGGTACACGTGCATTGGATCAATGGTGATTTCGGTATCACGCGAATTTTTTAGTTTTTGTGCCGACGTACATGCGTGTAACGTTTCGTTTGCACTGGTATACCGATTACCAGAGGATCGTCGTTTTTTTGCTTTGTGACCAGGTCGCGCATTTTTCTCGCGATTGAATTTTGTTGCTTTAAATATTTTGCACCTCGTTCGTAACTGAAAATCGTTCGTTACTTTCGCCGTTTACAATCATACTGAGGACGCTTCTCGAGACAGCTGCTTCCCTAACGGACTTTTTATACACTGTGACGCAATTTTCCAACGCCACAAAAGCTCAGTTTCCTCTCACTCCTATTGCTATTATTTTATATTTTTATTTTGGGCGCCAGTCGCCGAAGCGACACAATATGAGAGAGAGACAAATAAGCGGTTGACCGGCTTCGCAAACAGCGGGATGGGCGAGGTCATGATATAGCTAAAGATTGAGCAACTTAGTTATCGGGAATAATTAATAATTATTATGATCTGTTTAATTCTTCCATTTAATAGAATTTACTCGCACAATCGAATACATTCATTCTTTACATTTGTTAAATTCCGCAATTAAAATTTAAATACGAAAGAAAAATCCCAACAATTGAAAAGAAATACACCCGAAAAAGAAAAGGGAATACGCGGGAATCTTTACGAGCTCACTCTCACACCAATACTCACACCCATACGACCGGGATTCTACACACAATACAAGCTAAGACGAGCCCGTATTTTCTAACTGTGGTACTACTCACAGAAAGAAGATGGAATAATTTTGTTCTTAGAGTTCCGATATAAAATGTTTAATCAACTGCCGAATACCCGATAATCGGTGACTCAGCCGGACTTTTCTAATGCGAACGCGAATTTTATTCCCGGCCACATTCACACAACCACACACTCGTTCTACACACTTGCTCGCGAAAATTCTCACGCACCCAATGAATTTATTCGAACGGGACAAAATTTAAGATGGTAACGATTTAATTACACAAATTATCAGGAGATTTCCGGACTCGGCCACGAAACTATTCTTATTGCATGGATTTTTATCGTAAGCTACTTCGCGATCACTTCGAACACAAGGCAATAAAAATAAAAAGAAAAGATGGATGATAAAGCAAAAGGCGAAGATGCCGCCGTGACCGAATTTATTGCATTTACGGAATCGAACACTTTTCAATTCATTACTGGATAAAGAATTGACGGGAATTTTCACTAACCGGCTCGAAAGCGAGAGGGAGAGAGATAGTTAATTACCGTTTTACTCGACACGTGCGTCCCGCTCAACGCTCACCGAAAATCTGAGGGAATCGAGAGTCACACACGACACTCTCACCCTCCCTTTTCCCTCTTTCTCTCGAATATTCACTAAGATGTGTCACAGGCGTGTGACAAGCCAATTAATTACGGGCGTTAGACGGGGCCCCGAATTTTTACCGAGAATAATTATTTAATTATTTTCCATTTTAGACAACCCCTAGCCCGAATAATAAGTTCGTAACGATGACAAATAACAAGAGAAAGATATAGGGAAGATTTTAATAAATAAATTAACGGGATTTTCTTCAATTATCGTCACCAGGGTCCGACGTCACCCAATATTGTGACTCCCCTGAAGTACCGACTGGAAAACGATGATGACCAATAGCGTCGTCTAGCGATGTTAATGTTCTCGAAGATTCCAAATTGTTCCAAATCGAGACGTTGACAAATGAGTGTGTAGGTGTTGTGTGCGTGTGAGTTTTCCATACTGCGTACGAGCTCCGCTCGAAGTACGCCGAAGATGACCCTTTAAATATTCCTTCTCTCTCTCTCTCTCCTTCTCTCCGACTTCCATGCGGCTGCTCTCCTATTGCTTTAATTATTCCGTGGATACTCGCCATGAATATATAAAAAAAATAAAGTATTTGGGACGCAATTAATTATATAATAATAATAAATATTAATTCTTTCGTCATTAAAAGACCTTGCGAAGCGGTATCGTGGCCGGAGCGTCAAGCAGGAAAAATGAGAGTCAAATGTTTAAGCGACGTCAAAATTTTTACGTCACAACACATATATATTGATTAGGTAAGTATTTTCGACGAACATAGACAATACGAATTCATAACATTTTCTTACAAAGGACGCAACTCTAGCCGCACCGGTTGTGTCTTATAGCTTCGCGCCGACCCATGCATACTGAATTTCATACTTACGGGCCGCTTCTCTTCGTTGGCCTATACCTTTGCGGATCAAGAGACGCGGTAGCGGCTCGACGCCAAGTATTAAAAGAAAAAGCCAGCGCGAGGCCTACCGCACTCTTATATACGCGAATATGCCGGTTTTATGACGTCACGGCGTTTTCAAACCGTTCTGACGTACGAACCGTTTGATCAAAAAATCTGAATATTGGTGACGATTTTTTTTCGATTTTTCTCTTTCTATTGCTCTTCGTTGCAAGTAAATCCGTCCAGCCAATCTTGGGATATGATGATTTAGCGACATAAAATCGAACATTCCGGGATACTGTGCTTTTCTTAGGATTCTTAGGATCAGACAGGTATAAGTCGCGCTCGAATGGGCGGGACATACGCCCTTTTAACGATAATCTACATTTCTCTACTGTCCGTCACGCTGCCCACTGAACGAGGCTACCCTCTCTCCTTGCGCGCCGCTGAGTGAGAGAGACAGCGCGATAAACCTCGTCCCCTCTCTCTCGCTTGTATAGCGTGCTTTCTCTTTCCCGCTGTTTCGCGCGCTCTATATATATATAATATATATATATATATGCCAGCCGAAATCGTAAAATTTGGAGCCGCACTAAAAATTCGATTGCTCTGCCAAAAAAGTAGATATTCCAATTTTGCAAACAAGGTTTTGAAGAGGGCATATACAGCTTCATTCTGGGTTATTTAAATAGTTTTACGATTTTTTTCGGACCTTGTATACATTTTTGAACATGGTCGTTTTTCACTTTTTTTTCAGTTGTTTAAAATTGGTTTAAATTACATGAATTAAATAATACGCGTAGCATTTCTTCCTGTACTTCCTGTATGCACTGCAACGCTTTTCCCGTCAAGCGCTTCAAATTATATTTGCTCTCGATACTTTCTGGACGCCAGTTTAAGATAATTCTTAAACAAATTTTATTTGAAATTATCGAGAACAAAATAATAAGGTTTCCCGGTCGTAGCTGTATTTTAAACCAATGGTGGTAGAGGGGCTGGGTCAATTATACAAAATAAATATTCACACCAACAATCCAACTCCGGAATTACAATAGCTTTTATTATTAAATGACATTAAAATTTTGAATAAAATAAGATTTCCGGAAAAATATTATATGAAAAGTTTACAATAGTTCTCAATATTTGACCTTCAATAATTTAAAAGAATTTATAATTTTTAAGTGTTCGAAAATAATTTTATAACAAAAATATTTGCCTTTCGGCTCGATATTATAACAATTTAACTTACAACTATGGATCTCGAGATTGAGCTAAATCAAATACTAGAATTCCTCTCGGCAATTCAAAATAAAACTTTAACAACGACAATTCGCGAACGTTTTAAATCGCGGGACAAGACGTTACTAGAATTTTCCAAACGCGCACGTACCCCGAAACAATATCGCTCTTTTAAATCCCAAAATTCACAAAATATACTCGCGAGTACAAAACGGTACGAAATCACAACAAAACAAAATGAGAGCGAAACGACGGCTCACCGCTACGGTTTCAGAGATTGGAAATCCGGAAAAGGACCACGGATGCTTCCACTCGATAATTCCGATGGCGTCGGGTTCTTGATCGAAGACGGCTACGGCTTGAGAAAAGAGTCCTCCGTCGCTGCTGCCCAAAACTCGAGTTCCCGATAATTTTTCCGAAGCGCGATATCGCGGATTAGGGTCCTAGCCCCCCACCCTTCGCCTACTCACGGGAATCTAGAATTTTCTCGAACCTTCGCCCTCTCCTTTTATTATTCGCCAACTATATTTAAATTTCGAGTGTGAATTCGAAACGGGCGCGACGCTGATCAACGATGACTTTCGATACGTCCGAGGTTTACCGAACATCCCCGATGCTGATTGACGCATCGTCGAGTTCGACAGCTCTGGGTGAGGGCTTCGAGCTAGCGACCCTCGCTCGATATGATTTTTCGCGCTCCGTCGATGACCTTGACGACCGAAACTTCTCAAGCCTTCCCTCTCAACGATACGACAATTCCGACAATGATGATAATTCCGATGTTCTCTCTCTCTCTCTCTCGATGTTTTTCGATGTATGAGACCGTCGTTCGCTCGTATAAAAAATTATAAAATAAAAGAAATTAATAATCAATAAATACGCTAGCGTTTGGCCCTTTTAGATAAGCTCGAGAGCAATTCGTCAGCGACGAAAAACGCTCCTTTCTCGTGCCGTGCCAATTGTTAACCAATTTGTGACGTGGGCAAAATTACCACGTCACAGCACTAACTATCGAGTCGCTACCGCGTCTCTTGATATGTATACACATGAGAAATAAACCACATGTAATAATATAACCTCATGTAATAATTAAAATATTAATATATAATATATGATATCGCGTGTCATTGACAATGAGTAAGAGTAAAAAAAAAAAAAATAGAGCGCAAAGCCGCGCGCGTTTTATCTCTTTCTCATTTGTTTTCAATAAATAATGAATGAAAATATCGTATGTTTTCTGTATCGCGCGCTCTAACACTGTATTATTCTTTATTTTTTACTAAAAAAAAAATGAAGTTTTTGTATAAATTTTTCTACAAATATAAGGATGACATTTATATGTCGATCAGTATAATTTTGGACACGTTTTGTCACCGCTGTGTAATCTCGCTGAATGCCAGTCAATCATCTTCGTAGATACTTGAGATGGCTGTTCCCCTGCGAGACCGTCAGCGCGCGTATTTTGTAGTAATATGCGATAAAATGTGAGGGAAACATAATTTTTTAAATTTTCGTCTTGAATTTAAATTTTATTATTAACTCTGTTTAAGTTATATTAATTTGAATATGAGTGAAGTTTCAGTGCAAGTATAGTGATTCCGAAAAAATTGTGTCCTGTCTTCAGTTTTTCCATCAGCTGTCGCTTTTAGTTTTTGACACACCCTTATTGTTTTGTCCTCCCTTTCTGTATCCTAAATTATCATTTTTTTATTCAAATCAAGAGACGCGGTAGCGGCTCAACGCCAAGTATTAAAAGAAAAAGTCAGCGCGAGCCCTGCCGCACTTTTATATACACGAATATGCCGGTTTTATGACGTCATAGCGTTTTTAAATCGCTCTCACGGACGAACCGTTTGAGTAAAAAATCTGAATATTTGTGACGAAGTTTTTTCGATTTTTCTCTTTCTATTGGTCTTTGTTGTAAGTAGATCCGTTTAGCCAATCTTGAGATATGATAATTTAATGAATTAAAATCGAATGTTTCGGGATAATCTGTCTTCCTGGAGACAAACGGGCGTAAGTCACGATTGAATAGGTGAGACACATGTCCTTTTGATAAGAATCTACATTTCTCTGCTTTCCGTCACCCAGTCCCGCTGAACGAGGCTTATACCCCCTTTTATCGCGCGCCGCGGAGTGATAGAGACAGCGCGCGAATCTTCGTCCCCTCTCTCTCGCTCGTAGCGCGCTCACTCTCTTTCTCATTATTGTTATTTTTGTTATTTTAGTTAGTTTAGTATTTTGGTTTCTGTTATTTTTTTTATAAAAAAAACTATTATTTTTTTGAGAAATTTTAAGCATATTTTAAGTGTGATCGTAGGGAAATCATTCGTTGTATATTATTATTATAATAAAAATATCGATTTTTTTTACAGTCTACTATCTATAGCTCCTTGAAAACTCGAACAAAGCGAATCGTCTAGGAGGTTAACATTTTTGTTCTGAAATGTACTTTGTTTAAAACTATGTGAAATATTATTCGAAGTTTACATCACCTACCTTTTTTTATCCTAAGATAAAATAACCTTTTTTCATAGCGCTTGTACTAATTAATTTGTTTCTTCAATGTTTGTACGGAAGCATAATTCAATTAATAAATTTTAAGCGAAGTACAAACATGAGAAAATAGCTAGTTCTATTTTTCGAATTGTTAATTTTAATAAACATTTTTGTTGTTGATTAGACTAATATTTCCCCACGATTATACTAGTCTTGAAATGCATTGAATGAATAATAGTTTCCTATGAAAATTTAACAGCAAAATTAAAAGGGACTATCGCTGCGGGAAAAAACATTTTTTGCTTGTAATTTAAAAATTGATTTACGTAATCTTTAGACAATTGTTGACATATTTTTCAATGAAAGCATCTATTAAAATGAAAAATTTGACCCACTTATCCATTCGGTTTGTATGATTTTTCAGAGATTAGTGCATGATTAATAGTAAAAAAAATCCACAGTTCAATTATAAAAAATACAACGAACGATTTCCCCATCATCAAAGTTTTTGATGAAAATGGAAGTAGTTTTTGATAAAAATTCAAGAGTAATATCGAAGGGGGTTGACACTGTGGAGAAAAACATTTTACGCTTAGAATTTGAAAAATTGTTGTATGTAATACTTTAGAAAGGTATTAAAAATGTACGCCAAATATTAAAAAATTGTAACCTTAGTTGTCAAATGACCACCTTACATCCGGATATTACTTTGCAAAAAAATTGATTTTCTTTATAACTATCATTTTCTTTCCATTTCATTGTTAAAACTTGTTTTCCTCGTATAATACTCATTTAGCAGTGTTTGTGCGTCAGTGATGGAAGAAATTACTGTTTAGCTCTGCGATTGGTTTTTGTCATATGAAGGAAGTTACTCAACTTATGTCAAAAAAAATCTGATTAATCATTGTTCCCGAATGAGAATTTTTTTTACCTCTATAGGACAGTTGGTGAGTATGGCCGTTTTTCAAAAAGAAGTGAAATCAATCGCAAAAAACTTTAAAAAAGTAAAAAAGAGAACGCCAAGTATTAAAAGACGCGACCTTAGTTATAAAATAACCATTCAATATTTTTTCTGTTATTATATTACAATTTTTACACCTCGAAAAAACCAAACAAAAAATGTTTATACTTAATTTCCAAAAAAAATAAGTAAATATCAACATCCATTTCTCTTCCGTAATACTGAAAATGGTACTTCACCCCAAAAACAATGAACAAACATACTAGAAAAATTTTGGTATTCATTATCGAATAAAAACCTATTTACATGTTTTATTTGGTTTTTGCCTTGATATGTGATGAGTACATAGAAAAAAGATCTAGTTGTAAATTGTTGCCGATGATTGAAAAAAAAATGAAATCATTTCAACGTAGCCAAGAATGGTGAATGAATTACGAGTTTCGGAATGGAATCATGTACATCTTGAAGATTGACCTGCTAGAGGTTTTTGTCACCTCAAGGGCTTCAAAAAAAATTCTGCGGATATAAAGAAAATGTTATTCTGCTTTTAAGCTCGCTAAGCACTAAGAATGTACAACACAATTCCACAGAGAATAATACAAAAAACAATTACATATAAATGCACAAATACGTGTACAAATGCACGTGTTGTATTTACACGTATGTACCGCACTAATTCACTGCAAATACTACACACAAACTTGGCGTGCATGGTTTTCAAATTACAGCTCGAGAAGACACAGTTGATTAAATATGCTATCCAAATCAATATTCAACCAGTACTTCTATCAATAGTGAAAGAAGTCCGATTCGTGGATAGAACGGGAGAGTACCGATTAATGATTTGATCAACGAAATACATGACTAGGTTGTACAGATTAGGAATGAAAATGGATGAAAAGGACGAATGAATAATAAAATGAGATGAACTGTAAAGATGGATGAATGAAATGGGTGAACAGTAGATAGTTGAACAGTATATATCGATGAACGAATCGAATAATTGAATCGATGAAATGATGAATGGATGTGATGAATGGAGAGTTGCATTGTACAAATAAAAGAAATGGCAAAATAAGATAAATGGATCGATGAACGGGATGCATTTATGAATGGACTGGCCCACCGGCTAAATAGAATCGATTCATTGATCGATGATTGATTGAGTTCAGTGAATAAAATAATGGATCGAATTGTCAGACGGATAGAAAAAAATGAATGGATGGGATGACGGAATAAGATGTACGCACGGAACTTGAACCGCTTATACGTCTTAATTCTGAACCCATCTATCCGTTCTACCGTATACTCATTTTTTGAACGTACGGACAGACGATTAGATAGGCTACATGAATAGATGGTTAGGATGAATGAAGAAATAAATAGGCGAGTAAATGAATTCATGGGTGGACTTTATGCCATAAGCAAACTGTAGAATTTTCAACACACTTTAAAACATGTAGAAATCGGCTACAACGAATCTATAGTTTGCTTATGGCGTTAAGCACAGAAGACACTCAATGTGTGTTTGAATAACACACTTGGTTTTTACAGTGATTTGAATTCGCTCAATATACAGATGGATGGAGCGTTCCTTCGCCGAGCTGTAATTTGAAAACCATGCACGCCAAGTTTGTGTGTAGTATTTGCAGTGAATTAGTGCGGTACATACGTGTAAATACAACACGTGCATTTGTACACGTATTTGTGCATTTATATGTAATTGTTTTTTGTATTATTCTCTGTGGAATTGTGTTGTACATTCTTAGTGATTAGCGAGCTTAAAAGCAGAATAACATTTTCTTTATATCCGCAGAATTTTTTTTGAAGCCCTTGAGGTGACAAAAACCTCTAGCAGGTCAATCTTCAAGATGTACATGATTCCATTCCGAAACTCGTAATTCATTCACCATTCTTGGCTACGTTGAAATGATTTCATTTTTTTTTCAATCAACGGCAACAATTTACAACTAGATCTTTTTTCTATGTACTCATCACATATCAAGACAAAAACAAAATAAAACATGTAAATAGGTTTTTATTCGATAATGAATACCAAAATTTTTCTAGTATGTTTGTTCATTGTTTTTGGGGTGAAGTACCATTTTCAGTATTACGGAAGAGAAATGGATGTTGATATTTACTTATTTTTTTTGGAAATTAAGTATAAACATTTTTTGTTTGGTTTTTTCGAGGTGTAAAAATTGTAATATAATAACAGAAAAAATATTGAATGGTTATTTTATAACTAAGGTCGCGTCTTTTAATACTTGGCGTTCTTTTTTTTACTTTTTTAAAGTTTTTTGCGATTTTATTTACATAAACTTGAAATTTGCTGAGCTGCTTAAGGGCTCTGTATATTTTAAAACTTTCAAAAAATTGATTTTTTTGTTGCATTTTTCGAAAGTTTATATATTTAAAAATATTCTCTGAACATTTCAGAAAGATCAGAGCATTCTAAAGGTATTTTTCCATACGTTGAATGCTACCTGAGCGCGCTTGTTCAGCTCAACCGCTGCGTATACCGGAGCAGGTATACAGCGACCGGTTACATGCTTTTGTTATTTCACCCAGCTGCTACCTATTGTAATCCTTAAGTCTTAATTGTATACAAATTGATTTCTAATGTTTAGCCTTCATCGTTAAATTTTTAGAACTAACAACGTCATCAGTCGATGCCCTACAGTTACTCTGGTAGCGTTTTCAAATAAGTCTTATTTGAAAATTTGGAATAGCAGCACCTAAAATAGATCTACGAAGAAAAAGAAAACGCACAATTTGAAAGATTCGTGGAGACGTCCTGGCTCATCGTCTAAGAAATGAAAGTTCCGTGGAAATCAACACTCTGACGAAGTCGGCAGCGATCACACTAGCGCGTCAGCAGAAAAACTCCAAAAATCAAAAGATACTAGTTTCGATATACCTGTCGAAAAAAATAATGGTTACTGTATCCTTAATTTTTTTTTCGTGTTTTCAATGTTGGAAACAATAATAAAGTGTAGCACGTGTAACGGAAAATTGTCGTTTTCCAAGTACGGACTACGATGTCTTGGTTTTAAAGTGCGTTTAGTTTGTGACTGTGGTGAAAGATTTATCGACTCGTGTACAATGATTAGTTCAGGATACGAAATTAATCGTCGATTAGTATTTGTGATGCTCTTGCTGGCTATTGGACTGCAAGGCATAAACATATTTTATGGACTTATGAAACTAGGTCAAGGGTTAAATAAGAAAGTTTATTACAATATTATAGTGGCCATCCACACCGCATCAAAAACTGTATTTGATCTAGTGACGTTGAAAGCCGTACAGGAAGAAAAAGATTTGAATGCAGGAAAACGATGCAGCGAACTTTTGACTATTTCTGGTGATGGTTTGTGGTCGAAAAGAGGCTTTTCATCTCTCGTAGGCATCGTATCATTGATCGGAAAATTCAGTAAAAAAGTTATCGACGTCGCTGTGCTTTCAACTTACTGCAAGGCATGCGAGTGGTGGAAAGGAAAAGAAAATACAGTAGAATATAAGAAATGGCAAGAAAAACGCAACGATGAAAAATGGTCTTCTAATCATGAAGGTAGCGCTGGCAAGATGGAGGTGGAGGGGATCGTTATAATGTTTTTACGATCTATTGAGAAGTTTCGCGTGCGTTACGGTTTTTACATCGGAGATAGTGACTCAAAAACTTTCAAAAGCCTGCTCAATGTTCATCCATACGGCGAAGAATTCGAAGTGAACAAATTAGAGTGTATTCTGCATGTCGCTAAGCGTATGTTTAAATGTGCTAGTGAAGCAAAAAACTTCTTACGCAGAAGAAAAAGGTCGCAAAGGAAGCTGAAAAAAAACTCCAAAAAAAGTTGTCGCGAAAAAAGTGAAAAAAGGTTCGGCGAAAAAAGGAAAAACTCCCGTTGAAAAAAAAAGAAAAATCTGTTGGCTTAACAGTAAAACTGATGAAGGAATTGTCGTTAAACTATAGCTTGGCAGTGCAAAGATACAAAGTTTCTGTTGAAGAGATGCGAAGAGAGATTTTAGCCGACTTTTACCACAAAATTTCTACCGACGCGCGACCACAACATTCGTATTGCCCGGCCGGAGCGGAGAGCTGGTGTAAATACCGCAAGGCCGAAGCCACCAATACTTTACATAATTTCAAACATCCTCCTGCTCTTTCTAAAGATGTTCAAGAGGTTTCGAAACCCATCTACGAGAACTTGACGAATTGCTCCAAAGATGTCATGGCGGTAACACCCAAAATAATAATGAGAGTTACAAAAACTGCGTCTGGAATATTGCGCCAAAACACACTTTCAATGACAAAGTCATTGATGAAATTGCATGTTATATTGCAGTCTGCATTTTCAATGAAGGGTACCAACCAGTGTTAAAAATAATGAGTGTAATGGGCATCAAAATCGATGAATGTACGAATTTTTTCGCCAGTGCGCGCGATATCTCCAGCGCATCAACTTTGCGAACAGACACTCATTGGAGGCTCCTAAGGAGAGCAGAATAAAGCGGAAAAAGGCTAAATCGCAAGAAATTGAGTTACAGGAAGAGGCAGAAGGAATTATGTATGGTCCAGGCATTGCTGATTAGGTGTAAGTCAGATTTTTTTACGATTTTTTATAAATTAAAACTTTAAACGCGTTTTTCTCGAAACAACGTTTTCGAACCGCTTGTTGAAAAAATCTCAGAAACTACTGAACTGATCCTTATGAAATTTTAACCACATATTCTGTACGCTTACACTCGCTATCTGTACACTCGCTATATCGCGTACCAGAATTATTACAAAACTTTAAGTTTTACTATTTTTTTTGGCAAAAAACATGCAAAAAAACACGTTTTTTAATTTTTTTTTGTCCGCCACTTTGTTATTTTTGCATGTAAATTAATATTAGAGGTACGGGATATAGCCACTGTCACACTAAACCTAAAACCATTCAATTTTTTTTGTTTCAGATGGGCCGTTGTTCAGATTTTTTTAACAGCGCACACCTATCTATTTTTTGAGGACTCCTGTTTACCTGGCATTTTCATACTAAAAAAGTGGTTAAAATCAATAAAATTTTTTTTTTTGTAATTTACGAATGTTTTTGTTAAGCCTAACAAAGTTTTATATCAATAAACATAATAGTATTCTTTAAAAAAATTAATAAAAATAGCGTTTTTTTCATGCATCCAAAGTAGACAGAGCCCTGAAGCATTGGTTCTTTTCGATACAGCAAAATCAAAATTCTTTTTTTGCCCAACAAAGTAGAAACCTCCCTTAATGACTTTTAAGCCTACTTTGTTGGTTGGGAAACATTCCTTGTATTTTTTTCATAATTAAAATGTGGATTTATAAAAAATCTATTATCTACAACTCCCTGAAAAATCTAACAAATCAAATGGATGAGGAGTCAGAATTTTTGTTTTGGCAAGTACTTTCGTTTAAAAATATGTCAATAATTATTTAAAGATTACATAAATCAATTTGTTTATTTTGAGCAAGAAATGTTTTTTTTTCCACATTGTAAGGACCTTTCGTTTTTCCTATAGAATTTTTATAGGAAACTTATTTTTTTGATGTCTTTTGAGCCTAGTTTGATGGTGGTAAAATATTAATCTAAAGAAGAACAAAAATCTTAAATAGAATTGACAAATTGCAAAATTGAACTATTTTCTCACAATCAGACTTAGCCTAAAATTCATGAAATAAATTATGCTTTCATACAGAAATTAAAGAAGCAAATTAATTAGTACATGCGCTATGAAAAAAAAGGTTTTTTGTTTGGAACTGGAAAAACTAAGTAAAGTAAACTTTAAATAATTTTTTACATAATTTAAACAAAAGTACTTTTTAGAATAAAAATATTGACCTCCTCATCCATTCGATTTGCTTGATTTTTGAGGGGGTTATTGATATTTGAAGAAAAAAAATCAGAAATTTTTTCAAATATTCATTTCCGATAAACGTGTATAGATAAAAATTTGAAAAAAATCAGGCGGGTTGCTTTTAATGAGCTTGGAGAGAAAAAAAATCAACGCAATAAAAAATGCCAATGTCAAACGTGGCTGATTTGATGTGGAGTGCTTCATATATTATGACATGGTATTTTTTAACAGTCACTTAAAATCTTGAAGTGAGCTATTTTCCTGTTCCTCTCGCTCAATGCCCCGGCTGCGGTACAATTTCATAGGGCCTACTCGGGATGATAGAAAATACGCGGATTGATTTATTAATTACTTTTCTTTAATATTGTTTTTTGAGCGTTGTTATCGAAATCGAGATGAGCGTGAGTCGATTTTATGAGCAGCGAGTATTCTGGCCGGACTTTACATCATCGTTAGCATCTTTGAGACTGAAATCAAACCAGCGGAATCGAGTCGCGAGGAAAATTCTCAGATATTGTCTCCGTTATATGTTGTCGAGATCTCCGTTTTTCCCGCCAATTTATTTAGGTAATGTATCGCGACTCAAGGATTCTAAATTCTCCGTACCAAAATTATTTAATCGTGGTCCCAAACATTGAAATTATCATCCCGAAAATTGCAATACGTTGTCTGAGAGATAGGGGTTCCATTCGGAAATATTTTCCGTTATTATTTCATATCTCGCGGCCGTGTCTATACCCGTCAATAAAATTTCGCGACGAATCATCATCGAAGGTGATCGGGAATATTCAAAGAAATGGAATAGGGGGAAATTTGTTATACTGCCTGAGACTCCCGAAAGTAATTAGATTTTTACGTGGCTTTGAATGCGACTAATGTCGGGGAATAGTCCCAAGGTATGTATACGCCTATCGCTATTCGTACGGTCAGTGAGCCCGTCCCGACATCTCTAACGTTTTGTCTAATCAATTATAAAACAGATTTCGCATTAAAAATCGTTCTGGAATCCCCGCTCAAATATTCAGTTTACGGTCGAGTCGGTGACTTCGCCTTTCGCAAGTCCCGGGTTTTTGGCTCCCTCGTATTTTCGGTCCCGTGAGTAAGGGTGTTGTTCGAAGACGGGAAAATATCATGGCCGGTTGTAGAAATTTCAAATAATTTGTGTCACGTTAATTTAAAACATTTTCCATTCGTTTTTTTTATAGAGAGAGAAGGTACAGTATTTCGGCGAGTGAGTGTGCGCGATGTGTGTGTTTGTATGCGCGGGCGAGAAAATGACTGTTATGAAAAGATGAAAATGAGAATAAAATGGCAGAGCAACCGACTATCGAGGGCTCAGTATATTTTTTATTCATGAATTTGTTGTGTTATTGCTTAATTTTATTTTGTATTATTAGATTCTTTCGCGAGTAGTACCGCAAGAAGAATCGTTATGGACTCCAGTACTTTTACAGTGTATAAGTAGGATCCCCGTTGCATAAATATGAATGAGTTTTGTATGAGTTTCTCTCCCGATTCATGCGTATTTTCTCTCAATTTTTATCCGGTGATTTTGTTCTTAATAATTTCTTGTGTACCGGAATTCACTGTAATAGTGTAGTTTTTCTTGGGCTACTTTTGTCCCGTTTGATTAAGTATATTTAAATTTTGTAGATTAATAATAATTCAATTTCGTGTTTCGTTTTCCTCGATTTTTTCTTCCAGGCCCCCTACTGGGCGGAGGATCCCGGGGGGATGGAGGGGTGGCCTTTACGAGCGATGACTGAACTCAAATCGAGCAGTAATTGTTTTTCTCTTCTTTCGGCGAACCGTTTTATCAGGTGACGCCAAAAATAAAAAAAAATAATTAATCGTCGAAGGAGGATACTGACATTATTGTGGTAAATTCGCATCTTCAAAATTTCCGTTACAAAATATATATAAAAATATTTACACTTGTAACAGACAGAAAGACGCAACTTACAGCCACTCGCTAGGCTCCAATTATCAGGTCGAAATTTTTTTTTATTGCACCATTCAATGTAGAACGATACGAACACTTGCCAAGCAAAACGGCATATAAAGAAGTGTTTTACACTTTTAGGAAGAAAATTACGTTTTTTTATTGCTATCACGTTGATATATGTATTACCCATAATTTAATCCCATTGGTACGTTAGTCCATTGACCCCAGTTGCTCTCCACTTTATTAAAGACAGATCTCTCTCCAACATCGCCCTTGTCGTTCTCATGGTCTTTCACACAACCGTATTGGGTAATTTCTCTACTCATTTCCTCGTAAATCTTTCACTCCTGATTCACTTTTTGCTCTCTTTCTCACTTGCTATATAGCCCATTTCTCTCGATATGTTTTGTATTTTATATATGAGGCATTCCACGCCATTTCGAGCGGCCGTGTCCTCAACCATTTTTAATTTTCCTGATTTTTTTTTTCATATAAAATAGTACCTCATGGACGACGGAATATCCATATCAATTTTTAGATTTTTATCTCACGTCTGTCAAGAGTTACAATTTTTCAAAATATCCAGTTTTTAGACAGTTCAGAAACGTTCTAACGCCGACATCTTTTAAATTAATCGACATATCGACAAATGCCAATTTATTGATTTTTTCATCTTAGTTCATACTTTTATGAAAAAAAGGAAAAAAAAATATCAATCATCGTTGTCACCATTTTTTCTGCATCTGAAATAAAAACTATTTTTTTACAGACGATTGCCATATTTATTTTTTCTTTTCAAAAATTTCTAAAATAGTATGACCAATTATACGATTTTCAACGCTAGTCCGCTCATGAGCTCATTTTTCCTTCTATTTTTTGTTGAATAAATTACATTTTTTTAAATAGAAATTTGAAGTTTTTTGTATGAATAATATTTTAAACAGAGATATAACTAATTGCATAGTTTTTAAACCTAGTTTGATTGTGATCAAATGGTTGTTTCCAATTTTGGTCTAAATTTTTTTTGTTAATTTTTTTTTATAATTTTTTTCTTCACTAGTAATACTGGTAAATTTTAATTGTAGTACACATGTATAATTAGTAATTATAGTACTCATTTTACAATTTTTAGTCAGATCCAATAAGTTAAAGAATTTTTTTTTCCATTACTTTCCTAGAACAAAATAATAGAAATTATGAATTATGTTAGAATTTATGAATGAAAGAAATGAAAATTTTAGGATTTCTATTATTTCTTCTAGGAAAGTAATGGAAAAAAAAATCTTTAACTTCTGTCTAAATCTGACTAAATCTTGACTAATGACTAATGACTAATGGATCTGACTAAAAATTGCAAAATGAGTACTATAATTACTAATTGTAAATGTGTACTATAATTAATACTTACCAGTATTATTAATGATAAAAAAAATTGATAAAAAAAATTTCGACGAAAATTGGAAACACCCATTTGATCACAATCAAACTAGGCTTAAAAACTATGCAATTGGTTATATCTTTGATTAAAATATGATTCATACAAAAACTTCAAATTTCTATATAAAAAAATTTAGTTTATTCAATAAAAAATAGAAAGAAAAATGGGCCCGCGATCGGACCAGCGTTGAAAATCATATAATTGGTCATACTATTTTAGAGATTTTTTTGAAAAAAATAAAAAATTGCAATCTTCTTTAAAAAAAATAGTTTTCCTTCAGATGCAGAAAAAACGTTGACAACGATCATTGATAATTTCTTTTTTATTTTCATGAAAGTATGAACCGAAATGAAAAAAATCGATATATTGACATTTGTCGATATGTCGATTAGTTTAAGAGATATCGGCGTTAGAACGTTTACGAACTTTCCAAAATCTGGATTTTTTTTTAAATTATCTCTCTTGAAAGACGTGAGATAAAAATCTAAAAATTGGTGTGGATATTCCTTCCATGGGGTATTATTTTATAAAAAAAAATTCAGGAAAATTAAAAATGGTCGAGGCCACGGCCGCTCGAAATGGCGTGGAATGCCGCATATATATATTTTTTTTCAATTCACGTTTCTTCGTTTTTTTTTTGAATATTCTATGCTTCCCTCAATCAAATTCCTAGAGTCCCGACATTGGATATCGAAACTTCCTATTCCATATTATTTTGTCGAACAAATTGAAGCACACGATAATTAAACTCCTGTACCGATCACTCATATTACTTCGTAATGTTTGTTTCTCCTTTGAAAATTATTCAAATTCCATTGAGATAACAGTTTTTTTATATTTCTTTTCTTCTTTTTCTTACAGGCAAAATAAAATACTCGGAGAAAGTTTACGATGCTTGTATGGACGCTTTTGACTGCTTACCACTAGCAGCTCTAATGAACCAACAGTTTCTATGTGTGCATGGCGGACTCTCGCCAGAGATTCATCATTTAGACGACATACGCAAAGTGAGTAAAACTCCATCAATCAATTCACATCTAATTCAATTTAAACATGAAAAAAACCAAAAAACTTCGAGTCATGGTTATCAGAAATGAAATGAAAAAATTTTGTGATGGAAGGAAATAAATATTTAAAAAAAAAACGAAAAAAATCGGAAAACGATTTTTTTCTAAATATGAAATTCTTTTCGAAAATATACTAATTAAAAAAATAATTAATTTCAGCACTTTGTCCATAGAACAAATATTGAGTCGCAGTAATTATTTTCATACCATGAACCAGAATCAAATGACGTTCAAATTTCCACGAGGATTCAAATGAAAACTCCTTTAATCCAATCGGTTGTGATTTTCATTGATTTTGTCGACGATTAAAACCATCCCGCGTAGAAACATTTAGTCTCATCGAGATTCTCTGAGAGAATCTCGTTAAGAATCTCTCAGAGAATCTTGTTGAGAATCTCTAATAGGACTGCTTCTGAGACTGTTTTTCAAACATTGTACATTTACCTCTGGGAGATCGTCAAAAAACTATCCGAGATTCTCAGAGAGTTTTTTTGAGAATCTTCCCAAGATACTTCATAGTCAATATATTAATAGATAGATTAGAGATTAAAAACATTTAATTTTTAAGCCTTAAGTTAGACTAGGCGTTGATATTGACATCGTTGATGTTTGGAAAAAAATCTAGTTAGTGACATAATGGTATCGAGTTGGAATCCTAACCAGATTATGTAAGAATCAAGCAGACTATCCGCAGACGCGAAACACGGCCATCTTTCGGATAAAGTTGGAAGTTCTGCAACAAATATGTTGTTTTGACCAGTAGGCGGCATTGAGCGCCTGTCGTTCGTGCCCACGTATAGCCTGCCTAATTCTTACATAACCTGGTCGGAGATTTTCACTTGAACCTATCAGGTCGTTGACTATGGGCTCTTCTCAAGGACCAATGGCGTCGATACAAACACATTGCTTTGCCTAAGGACTAAAAGCCATTAAACATTTTTTCCTATTTCTAATCATCATCTTCAATCTCTTTATTAATATATCAGTATATAGATTATAAAATATCTCGAAAAGATTTCCAAAAAATCTCGCCGAGAATCTCGGAGCGATTTTTGACGATCTCCACGAGAGATTATTTATAACGTTCGAGAACAATCTCGGAAGCAGTCCTATTGGAGATTCTTCGAGATTTTCTCTGCAACTCTCGCCGACAATCTTGATGAGGTTAAATTTTGTTAGCGGGAAATTGTAACGTTGGAAGTAATTAAATTTTTACTCAATCCTCTTTCTCATCGGGACTAATTTCTTCAACTTTTTTTGTAATTCACTGGGTGGAAAAAGTATAGCATATTTAGATGATTACAAACAAAATCGAGGTGTCTTCCTGAATGATTGTTCGATTAAAACAGAGGTAAAAAAGTAAAAATGACGAGAACGATAAAGCGTATGCTGAAAAAAGCGTACACTCAAATAAATATTTGAGATAGTATCATCGCATTGCTCAGGAAAGACAAAAGTATTCCAGTCAATTGTATCAAACAAATTTGAATTAAATAAATTGCATTATGTAATCAAAACGTATATCAAAACGTATACTGATTGTACCGAACAATTATGATTTTGGAACGAGCGTAAGAAATATTTGACATTTAAAAGAATTTTTTTTTTATATATGAGGCATTCACGCCACTTTTGCATTCCAAAACCCTGACCTCTTTGGACTCGTGCGAATTTTTTATATGTTTTCCTATATAAGAAATAAGCGGACACGTATTTTTGGAATTTTCGATTTAGCCATTTTTCAATTTTTTACAGCCAATTGAATTTTTCACTTTGGGCTCCACTTCTCTAGATTCAGACTGCAATAACTCGGAAACTATGAGTCCTGTAACAAAAATAACCACTTGCAATTTTTTGCCGTTTAGCACGTACTTTTAGAAAAAAAAAAATAGATGGGACTTCCATGAAATCAACTTCTATATTTGAGCTACCTAATTTTTTGAACACAAAAGTGAAAAAACCCAAAGTTGATTTAAGTTGATCTTAAATTTTTTGTCATCATTTTTTCGATTTTTCGACCTTTTTTTGTTTGAGCGGTCTTTAATAATAGTAATTATCAAAATTTCAAAATTCGGCTACGCATAATCTTAGTTAGCGCAATAACGAATATTGAAAAAAAAACGGTAATTATGTCGAATCACGGCTCCAGCTGAAAATTGCTCCAAATTTTTTGTAACATTTTTTATCATTAAACAATAGTATCTCATGTAATATTAGGGACGGGAAAGCCTTCAAATGTAAAAAAATAAATAAAAAAGTGACAATATTGAGTAGTATAGATATTAGATATAGCGGATGGTGAGTGAGTACCAAGAATACACACGCACGCACACACACATGCACAATAAAAATATTTATAAGTAGTAAGGAGTAATCTTCAATTGTAAATAATATTTCCATGTATTTACTGTCTTATCCATCTTAGGTTTGAACTAATCTAGGTTTGAAATAGTATTTTCATGTATTTAATCCGTCAGCAGGCGCGCGTACACTTTAAACATTGGGCGCGCGATGAGAGATTTTCTCACATGTATAGCTTCAAGTGCTTAATTTTATAAATAGGAACTTGAAAACAATTTCGCTACAGTGATTGTGGCTATTAAACATTATTATTTAAAAAAAACCATAAATACAACGATAATTGACACTAAAAACCAAAAAATAATGATTCAAAAAATTCAAAAACAAAAGTTCAAAAATTTTTTTTAACGCTTCTATCATACAGAAGAATAAATTTGGTGAAGATAGAAAAAATTTCAAATGCTTATGCCATTTGAAATTTTCGAGTAATCATCGTTTTAATATAAGTGGGAGAAAAAGCATAGCCTGTTGATGGGTTAAAGTCTCTACCACCCTAGATTTGAATCACCCTAAGTTGGAATTGTATAAGGTTTGAATTATATATAGTTTCAAACCATATACGATTTAAGCTTCTCAATCGCAATGTGAAATTGAAGGCTGTACAAATGTAGCTGTAGTAGAAGTTCATGGTGTAAAAAAATGACTTTGTTTCAAACATTTCTTCGAAGAATATCATTCTCGTTTAAAATATGATCAATAAATCTAACAATCAAGATAACAAAAATGAAAATATCACTTGAAATCTATTATTAGTACATGAAGATTCTATCGCCCATGTGTAATCTAAATAAATTTTAAAATCTTGTAATGTTGTGTGAAATTAAAGATATACAGGGTGTCCCATTTTAATCTTACACCTGACTTTTCTCGGTAAATGTTGCTCGGATCAAATATTGTGTGGAACAAAACTTTCAGGGGTTGAAGGGGGACGTAAGAAAAAAAATGGTTTGTGAATCCAAAACTCAAAATGGCGGCGTTAGAATGGCCGACATGTTTTTTTTTTAGGGAAACATAACTTTTTTTCATCACCAAAAAATTTTTCAGCGCAAAACGAAAAACTTTTGTTGGAAAATTTTTTTGATCAAGTTCATAATTTTTGAGTGAGAACATCATTTTCAACTGTTTTAGAGGTATTCAGGATGTACCACGAAGAGATCTTAAACGTACCAAATGCAAGTGCGTTTGCAGACGCATATGCAGACGCACACGCAAACGCACTTGCATTTGGTACGTTTAAGATCTCTTCGTGGTACATCCTGAATACCTCTAAAACAGTTGAAAATGATGTTCTCACTCAAAAATTATGAACTTGATCAAAAAAATTTTCCAACAAAAGTTTTTCGTTTTGCGCTGAAAAATTTTTTGGTGATGAAAAAAAGTTATGTTTCCCTAAAAAAAAAACATGTCGGCCATTCTAACGCCGCCATTTTGAGTTTTGGATTCACAAACCATTTTTTTTCTTACGTCCCCCTTCAACCCCTGAAAGTTTTGTTCCACACAATATTTGATCCGAGCAACATTTACCGAGAAAAGTCAGGTGTAAGATTAAAATGGGACACCCTGTATAAAATTGCGAAGTATAAATTACATATTTATAATACTAGAGCGATTAGAAAATTGAAAAACGTTAACCTCACGAACGTGAAGAATGTAGGAATATTTAATTCTTAAAATGATTATGTTAACAGTCGATGTACATGCGGAATGAATATTTTTTAGCACATAAATGCACGTGCTATGGTTATAAAGTCATTTAAGAATTGAAAAAAATCTTCGAGTGCTTAAAATTAAATTTAGGATTTTAGGATTATTTTACCCCTTAATTTTTTTTCTGGGGAAGATTTAAAAACACGTCAACTTTTTTTGCTCTTCAATATAATGTTTATTTTATCAAAATCGGATAACAATTGTTATTTATACAGATAATATATGAATTTCAAGGGGTGGTTCACTCCCATATAATAAGAGTACATAAAAAGTCGAACATGTCAAATTGGTTAGTTGATGTGCAGAACATTTTGCAATTGGTTTGGTTTCGATTGGTCGACGTCTTCTATATAAAACAATGTATCAGCTGTAAAACATGCCTAACTTTGAGGGTTGATTTCACTACTTAAAATCCCTTGTGGGCCGATAAAAAAAATATTTCTTGATGGGCTACAACATATAAAAAATTTATCATAATCGGAGGGAGACACTAAAGTATCTTTCCTTGTAAGCCGTAAGCTCTCTTCCATCGTTCGGTATGCCTCCCCCTCGCTCTCCCGCTACGTACCCCATACATCGGCATTATCTGCATTATATGTTGGAAGAAGACATTGTCCTTTCTTCCCTTTCGTCTTCTGTCCCGAACTTTCCGCTTCTTATACGCGAATATATGAAAGTAAAGGAACACACGCTTCGTGAATTCCAAGCTGTCAAGCTTTTTTCTATCTTCATCTCTCTCTCCTTCTTTTTCTCTTGGAATTCCCCTTGAGAATGTTGCACTTACACCGTTTCACCAATAGAGGCCTGAGAGAAAGAATTTTCACATTCCCAAGGTTGCACAACGTACTCTCTCAAAGAAAAGGTGCGGCAGAAAAAGAAAGAAAAGAAAGAAGAAATATCTCCCACTATTATTCCTACTTCACGTGCCCTTCATACCCGTCTTCTTTTCTTTCCACCTTTATTTTTCCCATTTATTCACTCTTCGTGATCTCACTCTCTGCTCTCAAAGTTTTCCTTCTGGTAGTAAACCTACTCATCTCTCAGTCCAACATTTTTGAAGACCCTCCTTTTTATCTTCGACATGAATTTAAAGCATGAACGAGAAAACTTTTTGCTCGACAACACAGGAATAGCAGGAATTCACTACTGTAATGGTAACCCTGATCGGACAATGTCACGGTCTCTTACGAAAAACCAAAATTTACTCGAAAAGAAGAACGAACAAATAAACAAATATGTACATGGGCGCTAGTATTCATTTTTTTGTGTTTAAACAAAGAACAGAGAATAATTATTCGATTTTTTATATTTTCGTACAATTCGAGAAATAAACAGAATGATTTGTTCACAACGGTACAACTATCGACGTTTATCCCTGGGAAATATTATGTTAATTGAAAAAAAGATTTTTATTAACTGATCTCGTACAAATCCTAAATAATTCAATGTTTCATGAAAAAGGATGGTCCAAAATTAATTTATGAGAAGACAAGGACTTTTTACTTGAGAAATTCGAATCCCGCTGATACTGTAAATCACGAATAAAGTTTTTGAGAAAAAAAAACTATAGTATCTCCTTGCGTTTTGTTGAAAGGAAAAGGACTTATTTCGGGAAGTCGTCCAAGATCCATGTATAATTCGTTTATATAAGGGCCCAGTTTTTGCCAGAACGTTGGGAGCGATATGAATACCAAATGACCGAACATTCTCTGCTCGGTTTTGGTTACTACGTCCAAGAATTCCCCATAATCTATATTACATCGTTCTCGCGTGTCTCAAGGTCTTCCTCATACACAGACCCTACGTATAATATCATTTTTCTACACATCCTTCGTCATCAAAAGCGTTTGTCGTTTTCGACCTTAAACTCAGTCCCGATATTGCACCCATTCTATCTTATAGAGCCTGTCAGCTTTCTTTGCTCCATGAACGTCATCAATCTCAAGTCTTCAAGAGAGAGACCTTTTCGAGATGACACCGAATCCTACACATTCCCGCGCGTCAAATTGTCAGGGCAGCCCTAACATAAATCGAGGCCTTTGAGGACTTGAACATGGAGGTCCTATCATGAATTACCATAATACTGCCAGGGTAGGTCCCGCCAGGGCGATGTGAAGCTCGCCAGAATGTTTTAAAATATGGGAGTCTTGGGGCGACTCATTGAGAATCTAGTAGGACTTCACTAGGCAGCCCCCATTTCAAGGAATTGTCATATTATGTCAGAATCAAATCGTTTCCTGATAAGGCGAAAGTATCGGAGCCTTGAATATCCAAAACATGTCACTCTTAATTAAGGCAACCCATCGAGAACTTCAGTGGGGTAGTCTCTATCCAAATAATGAGAAATATTATATCAAAACTAAATCGGGTCCTGATAAGGCAAAAAATTGGAGCCTTTTTGATATCGAAAATTGAAAAATATGTATCAACGCATATATTTCGTCGGGTACATTAAGGCGGGAAACCAGTTTAGACGGGTCAAAAAATCGACATTTTTTTATTTCATAAATTGTTAGTAACACTATTCAAGAATATGTTGCCAAAATTTCAAAGCAAAATTCCGATTAGTTCCGATGCTATGAGCACTTAAGTAACCGCCCGTCGGTTCGGCGCCGAAGCGCACGGTAGTTAGAACGGAGCGGTCGCTCAGGTAGTCCCTTAGTCAGTTAACTGGCTCAATACCCCTGTGTTACTAGTCCAGGAACTGGGTATTTTTACGTGACACCGAGCCAGAACGATTCTAACCAACGGATTCGTGTAGGGCTGATGTCCCTGATGAAGGCCTACCACTTTCCAACCACAGATTTTGGGGGGCTTTTTTTGCCACGCGGTCAAAGTTGGCAAAACCATGTTTTTGGGAGATAGTGTCGAAACTATTAATCGGAGAAAAAAAGTTCAGTAACTATTTGTAGATATTAGACAAACAAACAATTTGTCGGGTCGCAAATTAAAATCGGTTCATTAGTTCGCCCGCAAAAAAATATAAACCAGCTAAAATGGCCATTTCTATCATAGCCTATTATTAGTTTAAAAATGCGTATACAGCCTCCAAAATCTCAGGATATTTGCCCCTCGGTACACTAAATAAGTGTGCAAAATTTGGGCTTGATCGGAAAAATAGTTTTTGAGAAATGCCATTTGTTATTAAAAAACCGACTGTTTTTGCGAGGAATTTCTACACCGGGAGAGTGTCGCAGTTCAATAAAACCAAAACGAAATTGATCCGAAAGAGCCGTACTATCATGTACACTTTGGGGCAAATCGATTTTTTATAATTAAAAGGGTGAAAAACGGCTCCAAAAATAGGGTACGAATTTTACTCATAAACAAATGGAATTCCATCGCGAATTTTTAAGTCACAGAGTCGGAATTGACATATTTCGAAAGCGTTTATTTTTCTACGAATTTAGAAAAAAAAAATTTGCAAAAAGTTTATTAGGGGGAGATAAAAAAATTTGTTTTTCAATAATTATTGCAGCTGCTCATTTCAACATAAAGAGCTAAAAATTGGACAGCGTACAGAGAAAGGCTTGTGCTAACTGGAGAAAAATCGGCGGAAAAATCCCATATAAATTTATTGTTTATTTCAGCGGTTTTATGAGAGGCCAAATGTGACGTCGCGTTTGGCGGCAGAGTGGGGGTAGCCGTCTCGGGCTCGCGCGCGCTCGCGTGAAAAGTTAATCCGCGCGTTCAAATTCGACAAACATGGAATATCTCAGGAACAAATTAGCTTATCGAGTTGTTTTTTTTTTTTAATCTGGGCTAACTTTTTCCGCTGATCATAATTTTGTTATTAAAAATTCTGAAAAATTGAAAATTCACCTCCAAATTTATTGATCATTTTTTATTTGTTTATTTTACCCTATTTTGTACTTAACTTTTGGGTGAAATCAGATTCAAATGTTATTTTTGTGTTGTTCTCCAACTACTGAACGGAGGAAAAAAAAATTCAATGCAAAATGTTTTGTTAGCAGAGCACGTGTCATTTCGTTTTTACAATAAATGAACGAATTGAGGCCATTACAACTACGAAACACACCACATGTTCTCAAAATTAAAGAATATATATTTTTTTAATTTAAATTATTATGCACAAGGTTCAGGGTACAAGCAAATAAAAAAATATTAACGCAGGAAGAGGTGGAAATGATGGTATATTTTTCACCACGTCACGAAGCTTACAAACATTCAATAATTTTACAATAATTATACAATATTTATGGAGTTTTTACATTTATTTTATGGAACGATCCTTAATATTACGTTTTAATTACAATTATTCTACGCTTTCTAGCCTGCTTCTCTTCGTCAAAACTTCATATTCTTCGTCTTCGCTCTCATCGTTTCCTGCAAGCTCGCACTCTACTTTCGTATCAGTTAAATAATTATTATCCTCGTCATTTTCGAATTCGTCGATATTTCCGTTAATTTCAACAATACTCAACTCTATGTTTGTACATCGCTCCTCACCCTGGCAGTTCACACACAAATTTGAACAGCGCAAACCATGTTTCCTACACCCGCAAGCAGCTTTACAACCAGTTGTACATTTACAAGTTATAATTTTGATCAAGTCCTCTGGAATTAAGGCTTCGCTGCTTACAACTGGCACTAAACCGCTTGCGGATGGTTGCCAGCCCTACTTTGTTGCATCCTTTGCACTTCCAAGCCATTCCTGAAGCTGATGGTAAACTCTAAATGAATGTTGTTTACCAGCAGCTTCTGTTGGCGGTAAAGTTTCGAGTTTCGAAGTTCTTTTCAATGTCGATTTTTGAAAATGCAAAAAACGCAACTCTTCGAGACTGGCGCTTTCTCCTTTCGCAGCATACATTGCGGCAATTATTGCGTTACCATTTTGTGCTAATTTGGCAGGGTCTGCATCGATATTATAAAATTGCGATGCCAATTCTTGTAAACGACTGCTTGCACGCATCCATTTTAGTAGTTTTTGTTTCCCTTGCTTGAAAAAGCACGAAGTGGTATCACAGCCAATAAAAGCGTGAAGAAAGCCTACCAAGTGCCTCACTTCTCCGTACTTGAAACTGTTTGTATTGTACAGTTCATTGACAATACCGCCGGAGTTAACTTTCTCAAATAATATATTATTCTTGTTAGGGGCCAATTGGGTCAACAACACTAACAAGTCAAGATCTTGCCCTACAACTTTGACGGTCACGTCGTCGTTAGCTTATTCGATAGCGGTTGTAACGATTAATAAATCTGCGTCCTCCGTTGCGCATTTGGTACGATAGCCATTTTTTCGGAGCTCTTCGGACAATAGACTAATCAATCTTTTTTTATTTTTATCGTTAGATAAAAACTTTTTTTTGCAAGACGTTATAACTGTGCTTGCGTCGAAAATAATTTCCCTGCCAATATTCTTCATTTTGCGTCTTGCTCGCTCACACAATTTCGTTCCCGACGAACTTGACTCAGGGTACCCATCGAAAATTACAACACTGTTCGCGGCAAAATTGTGTGTAACATACGATACGTATTGCCTCAAGATTTCCTGAACGCTTTCATTTTGATGCCAATTTACTCTATGAATGAGAAATCCGCCATCGACGACATGTACAGTATTTTGAATTTCGGGAATTTCTTCGAGGTGCTGGAAATTTACATAAAATACCGATTTTTGAGTTTTACGCATCCCTCCTTCATCGAAAAGTGAGAGTGGAAAAGGTGCGAGCTCGTACTTGAGATACGTTCGCATTTCACTTTTTTCTTTTATATTCAACGTAATTCTCTGGAAAATTAAAAGCGGATCAATTGCAACTGTATCGCCCGCGATTTTTACTTTGGAATTGACTGCTCTAAGTAACAAAACTTTGTTTTTCCTTTGAAATTTAACGGATCCAAATTTTTCCCCGATATTTCGATGATATATATCCCTATATAATACAATCGGTTTCGGGGAAGGGGTCGTGCGTTTCAAAGTAGCTCAGTATTTTTTTCAGATCCGCAGCATCTCTGGAAATCCGCGAAACTCTCGTATCGACATGCTGTTCGGAGGTAGCATAAGAGACGTTGCAAAAATTTTCCATCTCATTACACACTTCGGTCATGACAACGGCTGATTTTATCCATGTAGCTATAACACTTTCTGACATTCCGCGACCGTGAGTCAAGCCGCCACTCGTTTTCATTGATTTCATTAATACCAGTCCGAACTCCCGCCCAAAATTTATTTGTGCGCCGGATCGTAAAAAATCCGGAGTTGCATAATTTATCGTACTCGAAGCAATCCATCTGAGATTTTAGTTTGAGCATATCTTGCAAATAAAGCTGACTCGACTTTGCGTACAAATGATGACCGCTTGAATAAAAATATGGGATCATCAAATGCATAGATTGCACATGCAGGTCCCAATTTCCCGAGCGTTCTGCGGCCACAAACTTTTTGGCGATCAGGACCATTTGAAAATATTGGAGCCACAGTTGGGCTATTGGACCGTTATTTTTCAAAGTCTCTAAACGAGCTACGAATTTAGTCACAATGGGAGCACAAACTTCGTCGTGTGTTAGTTGATCAAAATTTTCCTCTGCGACCTTGCTTAAAATATTATCCAACAGCTCAACTTCGGTTTCATCGAAAGTCAAAGACGATATTACACGGTCAGCAAGAGCTAATTGAATTAAAGAATGTCCTCGGATCGTTCTCGAATAAGCATGCCCCAGTAGAGCTTTTTCAGCTGACGCTTCGGCATAAATGACCGAAAAAACCTCCTTTAAGCCACTGTTTTCCATGATAAAGCCGATTGATCCGAGAAATGACATCAACGCGTGAAACCCGCCAAGACGAACGATAACAGAGTTTATATTATACGGATCATTGTTTGGGTCGATCGAAGCAGTGATTTCCCGAGCCTTGAAGTACAAGGGTTGATCGAATGTCACAAAGCAATGTTTTTGATCAAGTGCTTTACATTTATTCGCGGCTTCAATAAGAGCGGTTAGAATCGTATCGAAACTGCTAGGCGGATTATTTATAAATGGCAAAGGTATAATTTTCGACGTATAGAAATCTTCCGGATTGTAATAACTCCCCATAAACCCACTCCAGCCGGTAACATCATGCGGCTTAATGTGTTTGCCATAAAACCATAAGAAGTCTGATGGAGCAATTAAAAAGTCGTTGGAAATGGGATTTTCAACGGACAAATCTTCTATAACAATGTCATTCAACCCTAGTGACGTCCCTTTTTCGAAGTGTTTCACTGGAATGAAACCAAATTGTCCATTTGCATTTGATGATGGTGGCGTGGTGACTTTTTTTATGGTTTGCTTCGATTGTACAGCCGAGCCTGGAGTTATGCACATAATACCGCCCATAGCGTGGAAGGTATTTTGCCTATCTAGCGTATTCGTGTTGTGATCAGCGTTATCGAAGACAAATTGTATAAACGTATCACCTTGTAAACTATAATGATCCGGATCGCTTGCAATTGACGCCTCAAAATAGTTCGTTTCTTTATATGTTGCACACAGGCCTACTGATGCTAGTGAGTCTATAAGACACCTTGAAGCGTGCTTCCTATGCATCATGGATGAAAGACCTAACATCAATGGCGATATAAAGGTCCGCGGTCTTACTGATGAAATTAATATATGGCCGAAAGTCGCGATTTTATTAGACCACTTCTTCATTTGCTGTTCTTTTTCCATGTTTCTTTTATGAGATTTTATCAAAACGTCTAGGAAAAGTTGTAAAGTCGATGGAATATCCGACAAATAGTCATCAACGCAACTATTTGGCGCTTTATAATTGTTCGTGTCATAATAACGAGCTCGGATGTCCTGCAGAACGATATTAGCAGCCATGCTCACAATCCTTCTACGTTCGTCTTCTTCGTTCTGTGCGCGTTTCGTATACCAAGCTTCGTTAAGCCAATTGTGTTTCGCGTCACGAAAACATATCAATGCGTCATTTTTGATAGAATAAATTACGATATCATCCTCGAAATGGTCTTGCAATTGTTTTTTAAGCCTATCAATCCGTGGTAATTCGCCAGTAAAATGCGAAAAGATTGCTTTCAGAGAAAATTGACAATCTTCCTCGTTATCAAGTATATAATTAATTACATGCTGTAATGCGGCGCTCATTGTGTCGCCGAGTGAATGACTTTCACTGGAAGCAAGACGACAATTGAAGAACTGCTTGTAGCAACGTGAATGATATCGAGCTTCTTGTCTGCATAAATCGTTAACTGTCGATAATCGACACTGTAGTTCGCTATTGAAATCATATCGGGATCGGTCTTTCAATGCCTCTAATATTGTCTCAACCATATCCATGCGTCCGACCATAATAATACGATTTTCAGCCTTCTGACGATATGCAGTATTTCCGCAGAGAAAACAATTCGTTGAAAAGTCGAAATTTTTTCCACTTATACTTTGCCGCCTTGCCTTTGAAGTTGATGCCGTAGATGCTGCCTTTGCCGCTTCAATGCTCCTTTTCCTCACGTACGTAACGTGGCAACTTTTGTGAATGTTGAGGGATTCACATTGCTGGAGTTGCAGATGTTTTCTATCCTTTCGCTGGAGACTAGCCTCGATGAGAGTTTGTATAGCCTGCTGTTTAACAGTGGCAATATTTTTGGGTAACAATAATTCATCGCAAAGGATGCAAATATCGCCCTTCTTATCCGCTGCCATACTCGACAAGAGTAGATCTGTAAAAAATACATGATAAACAATCATTAGTCGAATTACTAATTGAACATAAAAAACCGAAAAAGTGGTAATAATAAATGTGCGAAAAATTATAACAGTTTAGGCCCGCCAATGCCTAAGGCATTTTCAAATTATTTTCGATAGATAGATTTTCAAATACTCGTTACTATATTTCACTATAAAAAAAGCGGTGGAAAAAATACACATAATGCTCAAAATTCTACAATATTTCCAGATAAACATTTCGGAGTAGAAAAATCAATTTTTAATTCTAGAAAATACTCATGCATTCTTATACATTGTTAGATTGAAATAATTTTTTGACTCGATTCATTATTATTGTAAATATTACAAGTAAATCGTTACTTACCACAATTTTTGCAATCACGATGTATATGGATTGTGAAAACTTTGGACACAATGTCATTTTAAAAATTTCACTGGTAACTGACTGTAACATGATGTGAGCAGAGTCGCTTCCCATATGGAACTGAAAGAAAAGACCTTTCAGGCTCTAACGGTCGGCCCTCACCCAAATTCCCCACCGTACCCCTGACCCAACCCTACCATTGGTTAGACTAGTTCAGGTATGCTGTGGGGCCTATAAAAGAATCTATTTTTATATTAGTTCTTGCCTGGAACCCTTCTCGATTCTTCCTGGGAAATTCTCCGGACAAATTCATGGCCATTTCATCGAAAAGATCGAGGAGAATATTGAAATCCAAAGAGGGAAACGTCTTTTAATTCATACAAAATTCTTGAATATTTGTAAGCTTCGTGACATGGTGAAAAATATACCATCATTTCAACCCCTTCCTGCGTTAATATTTTTTTATTTGCTTGTACCCTGAACCTTGTGCATAATAATTTAAATTAAAAAAATATATATTCTTTAATTTTGAGAACATGTGGTGTGTTTCGTAGTTGTAATGGCCTCAGTTCGTTCATTTATTGTAAAAACGAAATGACACGTGCTCTGCTAACAAAACATTTTGCATTGATTTTTTTTTTCCTCCGTTCAGTAGTTGGAGAACAACACAAAAATAACATTTGAATCTGATTTCACCCAAAAGTTAAGTACAAAATAGGGTAAAATAAACAAATAAAAAATGATCAATAAATTTGGAGGTGAATTTTCAATTTTTCAGAATTTTTAATAACAAAATTATGATCAGCGGAAAAAGTTAGCCCAGATTAAAAAAAAAACAAGTCGATAAGTTAATTTGTTCCCGAGATATTCCATGTTTGTCGAATTTGAACGCGCGGATTAACTTTTCACGCGAGCGCGCGCGAGCCCGAGACGGCTACCCCCACTCTGCCGCCAAACGCGACGTCACATTTGGGCTCCCATAAAACCGCTGAAATAAACAATAAATTTATATGGGATTTTTCCGCCGATTTTTCTCCAGTTAGCACAAGCCTTTCTCTGTATGCTGTCCAATTTTTAGCTCTCTGTATTGAAATGAGCAGCTGCAATAATTATTGAAAAACAAATTTTTTTATCTCCCCCTAATAAACTTTTTGCAAATTTTTTTTCTTCTAAATTCGTAGAAAAATTAACGCTTTCGAAATATGTCAATTCCGACTCTGTGACTTAAAAATTCGCGATGGAATTCCATTTGTTTATGAGTAAAAATCGTACCCTATTTTTGGAGCCGTTTTTCACCCTTTTAATTAAAAAAAATCGATTTGCCCCAAAGTGTACATGATAGTACGACTCTTTCGGATCAATTTCGTTTTGGTTTTATTGCACTGCGACACTCTCCCGTCGTAGAAATTCCTCGCAAAAACAGTCGGTTTTTTAATAACAAATGGCTTTTCGCAAAAACTATTCTTCCGACCAAGCCCAAATTTTGCACACTAATTTAGTGTGCAAATATCCTGAGATTTTGGAGGCTATATACGCATTTTTAAACTAATAATAGGCTATGATAGAAATGGCCATTTTAGCTGGTTTATATTTTTTTGCGGGCGAACTAATGAACCGATTTTAATTTACGATCCGCCAATTTGTTCGTTTTTCTAATATCTACAAATAGTTACTGAACTTTTTTTTCTCCGATCAATAGTTTCGACGCTATCTCCCAAAAACCTGGTTTTGTCAACTTTGACCGAGTGGCAAAAAAAACCCCCAAAATCTGTGGTTGGAAAGTGGTAGGCCTTCACCAGGGACATCAGCCCTACAGGAATCCTTCGGTTAGAATCGTTCTGGCTCGGTGTCATGAAAAGGGCCTTTTTCATACCCGGTTCCTGGACTATACGGGATAATAGAGAGAGGGGGATTTCGGCAGATATTCTTTCCTACCGAGTGTTAGAAGTAAAAATGTTAGCGTATCCGAAAGGTTATCGTGAGTGCAGCGAACGACGTGGTAGACCACGTAAGAGATCCTTCCAAGATAATCAACACACCAGGAGTGAGTCAAGTGCTAGTGAAGATTGAAGTGCCAGCGCAAAAAACTTTTGACTGCTACCAGTGAGAATGTGACTGTAAATCATGTACATTGTTATAGGCTCATCGAATTTTTCACCATATTCACTGGTTTGTCGGAAATTCTTATTTGTCAAAATTGCAAATAGAATGTGAAATTTCAAGAAACTGGAAAACGTGGCCTTGGTTTCAAGCTTGTTGTCGATTGCCACTTCGGATCGAGACAAATCAATTCATGTCCTTTACTGAACACTGGATTTGAGATAAATCATAGGATTGTATTTGTCATGCGGCTCTTAGGTGTTGGCAGACAAGGACTGAATTTATTTTGTAATTACATGGACATCGGCAAAGGTATAGTTGAAGAAACTTACAATGGAATTTGCACACACATCCACGCCGCTGCGAAAAGTGTATGAATTCTGTTGTAAGAAAGCTGTTGAAGAAGAAAAGAAAGAGAACGAGAAACGCGAGAGACCTACTCTGAATTTGAAAGTATCTGGTGATGGAACTTGGAAAAAACGTGGATTCAAATCACTTTATGGTGTTACGACGCGCATCGGATATTACTCCGGAAAAGTCAGCGATCTGGTTGTACAAAGCAGTTACTGCCAATCATGCATATATTGGAAGAACAAATCGAAAAATTCAACAGAATATCTAGCATGGAAAGACGATCATGACAAAGAAAATTGCATAAAAACACATGAAGGCTCCGCGGGAAGCATGGAGGTGGAATCTGTGAAAATGATGTTCTTGAGATCGGAGGAACTATATGTTGTAAAATATGGCAATTATATCGGTGATGGAGATTTGAAAACATTCACAGCAGTTGTTAATTCATATCCCTACGGTGATGAACTGACAGTTGTCAAAAGTGAATTCGTAGGCCACGTTCAGAAAAGGATGGGAACTCGGCTCCGAAACATCAGGAAAACTAAAAAACTGGACGGAAAAGGAAAGTTGACAGAGGCTTTGGTGAAAAAGCTCAGCAAATATTACGGCTTAGCGATTCGAAGAAATGTAAATAGCATCGAAGACATGAAGAAGGCCATAATGGCAACTGTTCAGCACATGATATCCACAGACGACAATCCACAACACGACAACTGTCCAGAGGGAGAAGACAGCTGGTGCAAGTGGCAGCAAGCTAAAGCACTTGGAACGGAGCCTGAAGCGCACCCTGCCCCATTACACCCCGACGTTCAAAAATAAATTCTTCCAATATGCAAAGATTTATCGAAAGACGATTTGCTGACGAGATGTTTAGGCGGTCATACGCAGAACGCTAATGAAAGTTTCAATTCGACCGTTTGGCGATTGGCTCCAAAGCACCTACATGCTGGCCTGAAAATAGTCGAGGTTGCAGCATTCTTGGCTATTGCGTTATTTAATGAAGTAAATTCAGCCCTTCTAATGCTGATGAACGAATTAAAACTCGTAGTTGGCTCGCAGAGCCAACTACGCTTCAATTTTGCCGGGAACATGGATGAGCAGCGCGTGAAAAGACAGAATAGGCGCAGCTCGTTGGAGACCAAGGAAGCTCGGAAAGCTCGTCAAGAGGAGATGCAAGCACGGAATGATGCGTCTGAAGAAGAAGAGGGGTTGCTATATGATGTTGGAATAGCTGATTAACCGGTGAGCAGTTTATATAATTAATTACTGCCTTGAATTTCTCGTTTTCGCTACATTTTTTTCAAACGCGTTTTTCTCGAAACGACTTTTTTCAACTGGTGGGCATTGCAGCTCAAAGAGTTATTGACCACTTGTCCTGAAAATTTATGTGAATATTCTTTATTCAATTACAATCTATATGAACCTAACTCTGGGATGATATTATTATTAAAAATATTTTTTTTAATACAAAAAAGGTGATAAAACATGGTATAAAAACATGACATTGTGTTCAAACACCTCAAAAACATGCAATTTTCAACTTTTATTTATCACAATTAGATTTATATTCTTAGGAAATATGTTGTTAACAAAAAAAAAATTGTAATGATTACAGATAAAAATTGTGACTTCAGGAATGCCCACCAGCAAAAAACTCGTATAGCGATCGTCCATGGACAGCAGTTTCCAACTCCACTATTTCCGGAGGAAATGACTTGAACAAATTACAAAGTGTACTTCAAAACATGAATAAAATATCCTTCAAGTTTAAACAAATTCTGATTATTACTTCCCTGTTAAAAAAATTCACGGAAAACACCAAAATTTCGGCCTCCTAAACTGGTTTCTCGCCTTAAGAATTTAAATGTTTTTTCTTCATATTGATGATTCAAAATATTTAATATATAATAATATAAATATTATTTAATAGTCAATGTCTATCGTTATAATTTGCATTAAATGTACTTAATTTAATCATTTTTAGTAATATGTTTTTTTTAACTTTTTAGCTCCGATATAGAGATTCTGAAATGCTACGTATGTAACATTTTTTAACCCATTTTTTTAACAAGATAACGTAATATTGGTGTGCGTATGCGGTTAGATCAATAGAAAGGATAAAGTTCCGAAAAGCCCATATGCAGGATCAACTTGAAATTTTGTACACATACGTTTTTGACTCTTCTGAACACGAATATGATAATGAAAATTGGTGCAAATTTCCCTTCCTCAAGGTCAAAACTCAAAAAAGTCGATAATTAAGCAGGATTTCTAGGTTATTTCAACAACTTAATCTAAAGACAAAAATTTGCAAACAAAAGTTGTAGATTATGTGAAAATGCATATTTTATATTCTATATATTTTTTTCCTAAAACCATTTTTGTTCAGAAAAAATAGAATAATTCTCAAAAAAGCCAAGAATACTCCAAACCCAAACTAACCCGAAAAATCCCAAATCCCCAAACATGTAAAATCCTTCGAAACGTAACTGACCGTTTGATCTAATGAAAAATTGAAGGCCCTAGTGAGATCGTAAAAATAGGCGTGAGGCTGAAGGTGCGTACATCTTGAAGATGATTCACAGAAAACATTCTAAAGTATAACGTCTGAAAATTTGCTCCGAAAACAAAAGAGACGAAGGCACCATGATCTTTTTAATCCAAAACCACCTTCCCATTGGAACCGAAATTCAAACAAATTGCTGCTGGAAAATTAGAGTGCTTACGATTATATTCGCAAAAGTGTAAACCACTCTGCGGAATTTGTGAATCAAAAAACCAGAACACACACTCAAAATATCTAGCTTTCGAAGAATTCGCAAAGAGTATTACAAATTTCTGTGACGATGTCGCGTACAGAAGCTGTCCGCCGATCCTTGTGTGCCAGAACTCCATTAGCTTCGGCATACCCTACTGACGCACATTACCACGTGGAGGTCGGAATTTGGTCTTTAACGTGCTTTTTTAATTTTTTTGTTTTTTTTTTTAATTTTTTTGTTTTTTTTTTCAATTTAAAAAAAATTTTTTTTTTTTCAAATTTCTTCGAGTTTTTTGTTTTTTTTTGTTTTTTTGGATGAACTTCTGAAAAGCAGAAACCGAATTTTACCATGAAATTGAATTTTTTGAGTACGCTGTTTAACACGCTCGGCTATATCTGTATATGTCTCGCCACACTCTTACGAGCTATTTATATACATATGTAAATAAAAACACACACACACGCACGCACGCACACACACACGCACACACACGCGCGCGCGCGCGCACACACACACACACGCGCGCACGCGCGCGCGCACACACACACACACACACACACACACAGGATAAACGTCCATTTAGCCCATACCTCCGATTGATGTGAAATTTGGTATACATATGGATTTCGACGCGCTGATAACGAATATGACATTCAAAATACCCGCAAATTTAATTTTCAAGGTCAAATAGAAGAAAAATCCTATTTTTCAATGTTTTTCGCGTTTATTGCAATAAATATTGACTTCAGAAAAAAATGTTTCGAATAAAAGTTGTAGGACATGAACGGTTCAAAACCTCCTGGATTTGAATCACCCCGCATTTGAATAGTATTTCCGCGTACAAAACGGATCAAAACCCCCCAGGTTTGAACCACGCCGCGTATGAATAGTACATCCGCGTGCAAAACGGTTCAAAAACCCACGGGATTGAATCACTCCGCATTTGAATAGTATTTTCGCGTACAAAAAGGCTCAAAAACCCCCGGGTTTGAACCACCTCGCGTTTGAATAGTATATCCGCGTGCGAAGTGGTTCAAAACCACCCAGGTTTGAACCACCCCGCATTTGAATAGTATTTCCACGTACAAAACGGTTCAAAACCCCCCAGGTTTGAAACACCCCGCATTTGAATAGTATTTCCAAGTACAAAAAGGTTCAAAAACCCTCGGGTTTAAACCATCCCGCGTTCGAATAGTACATCCGCGTACGAAACGGTTCAAAACTCCCTGAATTTGAATCACCTCGCATTTGAATAGTATTTCCGCGTACAGAATGGTTCAAAACCCCCCAGGTTTGAACCAACCCGCGTTTGAATAGTATATCCGCGTGCAAAACGGTTTAAAACCCCCTGGACTTGAATCACCCCATATTTGAATAGTATTTCCGTGTACAAAAACGTTAAAAAACCCCCGGGTTTGAATCACCCTGCGTTTGAATAGTATATCCGCATGCAAAACGGTTCAAACACCCGCGGGTTTGAATCACCCCGCATTTAAATAGTATTTCCGCGTACAAAAAGGTTCAAGAACCCCCGGGGTTGAACCACCCCGCGTTTAAATAGTATATCCGTGTGCAAAACGGTTCAAAACCCCGTGGATTTGAATCACCTGGCATTTGAATAGTATTTCCGCGGAAAAAAAGTTCAAAAACCCCCGGGTTTGAATCACCTCACGTTTGAATAGTATTTCTGCGTGGAAAACGGTTCAAAACCCCCCACTTTTGAACCGCCCGGCGTTTGAATAGTATTTCTGCATGCAAAACGGTTCAAAACCCCGCAGGTTTGAACCACTCCGCATTTGAATAGTATTTCCGAGTACAAAAAGGTTCAAGAACTCACAGGTTTGAACCACCCCGCATTTGGATAGTATTTTCGAGTACAAAAAGGTTTAAAAGCCCCCGGGTTCAAACCACCCCGCGTTCGAATATTATATCCGCGTGCAAAATGGTTCAAAACCCCCTGGATTTGAATCACCCCTCATTTGAATAGTATTTCCGCGTACAAAAAAGTTCAGAAACTTCCGGGTTTGAATCACCCCGCGTTTGAATAGTATATCCGCGTGAAAAACGGTTCAAAAACCCCCGGGTTTGAACCTCCCCGCGTTCGAAAAGTATATCCGCGTGCGAAATGGTTCAAAACCCCCCAGGTTTGAACCACCCCGCATTTGAATAGTATTTCCGCGTACAAAACGTTTCAAAACCCCCTAGATTTGAGCCACCCCGCGTTTAAATAGTATATCCGCATGCAAAACGGTTCAAAAACCCCCGGGTTTGAATCACCCCGCATTTGAATAGTATTTCCGCGTACAAAAAAGTTCAAAAACCCCCGGGTTTGAACCACCCCGCGATCGAATAGTATATCCGCGTGCGAAGTGGTTCAAAACCCTCCAGGTTTGAACCACTCCGCATTTGAATAGTATTTCCGAGTACAAAAAGGTTCAAAAACTCCCACGTTTGAACCACCCCGTATTTGGATAGTATTTTCGAGTACAAACAGGTTCAAAAACCCCCGGGTTTAAACCACCCCGCGTTCGAATATTATATCCGCGTGCAAAACGGTTCAAAACCCCCTGGATTTGAATCACCCAGCATTTGAATAGTATTTCCGCGTAAAAAAAGTTCAGAAACTTCCGGGTTTGAATCACCCCGCGTTTGAATAGTATTTCTGCATGCAAAACGGTTCAAAACCCCCCGGGTTTGAATAACCCCGATTTTAATAGTATTTCCGCGTACAAAATGGTTCAAAAACCCCCGGGTTTAAACCACCCCGCATTTGAATAGTATTTCCGCGTACAAAAAGGTTCAAAACCCCCCGGGTTTGAACGACCCCGCGTTCGAATAGTATGTCCACGTGTAAAACGGTTCAAAACCCCCTGGATTTGAATCACCCCGCATTTGAATAGTATTTCCGCGTAGAGAACGGTTCAAAACCCCCCAGGTTTGAACCAACCCGCGTTTGAATAGTATATCCGCGTGCAAAACGGTTCAAAACCCCTTGGGTTTGAATCACCCCGATTTAAATAGTATTTCCGCGTATAAAAAGGTTTAAAAAGCCCCGGGTTTGAACCACCCCGCATTTGAATAGTATTTCCGCGTACAAAAAGGTTCAAAACCCCCCGGGTTTGAACCACCCCGCGTTCGAATAGTATATCCGCGTACAAAACGGTTCAAAACCCCCTGGATTTGAATCACCCCACATTTGAATAGTATTTCCGCGTACAAAACGGTTCAAAACCGCCCAGGTTTGAACCACCCCGCATTTGAATAGTATATCCGCCTGCAAAACGGTTCGAAAAACCCCGGGTTTGAATCACTCCGCATTGGAATAGTATTTCCGGGTACAAAAAGGTTCAAAAACCCCTGGGTTTGAACCACCCCGCTTTCGAATGGTATATCCGCATGCGAAGTGGTTCAAAACCCCCCAGGTTTGAACCACCCCGCATTTGAATAGTATTTCCGCGTACAAAACAGTTCAAAACTTCCTAGATTTGAAACACCCCGCATTTCAATAGTATATCCGCGTGCAAAACGGTTCAAAAACCCCCGGGTTTCAATCACCCTGCATTTGAATATTATTTCCGCGTACAAAAAGGTTCAAAAACCCCCGGGTTTAAACCACCCCGCATTTGAATAGTATTTCCGCGTACAAAAAGGTTCAAAACACCTCGGGTTTGAATGACCCCGCGTTCGAATAGTATATCCGCGTGCAAAACGGTTCAAAACCCCCTGGATTGGAATCACCCCGCATATGAATAGTATTTCCGCGTACAAAACGGTTCAAAACCCCTCAGGTTTGAACCACACCGCGTTTGAATAGTATATCCGCGTGCAAAACAGTTCAAAAACCCCCGGGTTTGAATCACCGTGCATTTGAATAGTATTTCCGCGTACAAAAAGTTTCAAAAACCCCCGGGTTTGAACCACCCCGCATTTGGATAGTATTTTCGAGTACAAAAAGGTTTAAAAGCCCCCGGGTTTAAAACACCCCGCGTTCGAATAGTATATCCGCGTGCGAAGTGGTTCAACACCCCCCAAGTTTGAATCACTCCGCGTTTAAATAGTATTCCTGCGTGCAAAACGGTTCAAAACCACCCAAGTTTGAACCACCCCTCGTTTGAATAGTATGTCCGCGTGCAAAACGGTTCAAAAACCCCCAGGTTTAAATCACTCCGATTTGAATAGTATTTCCGCGAACAAAAAGATTCAAAAACCCCAGGGTTTGAATCACCCCGCATTTGAATAGTATATCCACGTGCAAAACAATTCAAAACCCCTCAGGTTTGAACCACCCCGCATTTGAATAGTATTTCCGAATACAAAAAGGTTCAAAAACTCCCGGGTTTGAACCACCCCGCGTTCGAATAGTATATCCGCTCGCAAAATGCTCCAAAACCCCCTAGATTTGAATCACCCCGCATTCGAATACTATTTCCGCGTACAAAAAGGTTCAAAACCCCCTGGGTTTGAATCACCCCGCATTTGAATAGTATTTCTGCGTGCAAAACGATTCAAAACCCCCCAGGTATGAACCAGCCCGCGTTTGAATATTATATCCGCGTGCAAAACGGTTCAAAACCCCCTGGATTTGAATCACCCAGCATTTGAATAGTATTTCCGCGTAAAAAAAGTTCAGAAACTTCCGGGTTTGAATCACCCCGCGTTTGAATAGTATTTCTGCATGCAAAACGGTTCAAAACCCCCCGGGTTTGAATAACCCCGATTTTAATAGTATTTCCGCGTACAAAATGGTTCAAAAACCCCCGGGTTTAAACCACCCCGCATTTGAATAGTATTTCCGCGTACAAAAAGGTTCAAAACCTCCCGGGTTTGAACGACCCCGCGTTCGAATAGTATATCCACGTGTAAAACGGTTCAAAACCCCCTGGATTTGAATCACCCCGCATTTGAATAGTATTTCCGCGTACAAAACGATTCAAAACTCCCTGAATTTGAATCACCTCGCATTTGAATAGTATTTCCGTGTAGAGAACGGTTCAAAACCCCCCAGGTTTGAACCAACCCGCGTTTGAATAGTATATCCGCGTGCAAAACGGTTCAAAACCCCTTGGGTTTGAATCACCCCGATTTAAATAGTATTTCCGCGTATAAAAAGGTTCAAAAAGCCCCGGGTTTGAACCACCCCGCATTTGAATAGTATTTCCGGGTACAAAAAGGTTCAAAACCCCTCGGGTTTGAACCACCCCGCGTTCGAATAGTATATCCGCGTGCAAAACGGTTCAAAACCCCCTGGATTTGAATCACCCCACATTTGAATAGTATTTCCGCGTACAAAACGGTTCAAAACCGCCCAGGTTTGAACCACCCCGCATTTGAATAGTATATCCGCCTGCAAAACGGTTCGAAAAACCCCGGGTTTGAATCACTCCGCATTGGAATAGTATTTCCGGGTACAAAAAGGTTCAAAAACCCCTGGGTTTGAACCACCCCGCTTTCGAATGGTATATCCGCATGCGAAGTGGTTCAAAACCCCCCAGGTTTGAACCACCCCGCATTTGAATAGTATTTCCGCGTACAAAACAGTTCAAAACTTCCTAGATTTGAAACACCCCGCATTTCAATAGTATATCCGCGTGCAAAACGGTTCAAAAACCCCCGGGTTTCAATCACCCCGCATTTGAATATTATTTCCGCGTACAAAAAGGTTCAAAAACCCCCGGGTTTAAACCACCCTGCATTTGAATAGTATTTCCGCGTACAAAAAGGTTCAAAACACCTCGGGTTTGAATGACCCCGCGTTCGAATAGTATATCCGCGTGCAAAACGGTTCAAAACCCCCTGGATTGGAATCACCCCGCATTTGAATAGTATTTCCGCGTACAAAACGGTTCAAAACCCCTCAGGTTTGAACCACACCGCGTTTGAATAGTATATCCGCGTGCAAAACAGTTCAAAAACCCTCGGGTTTGAATCACCGTGCATTTGAATAGTATTTCCGCGTACAAAAAGTTTCAAAAACCCCCGGGTTTGAACCACCCCGCATTTGGATAGTATTTTCGAGTACAAAAAGGTTTAAAAGCCCCCGGGTTTAAAACACCCCGCGTTCGAATAGTATATCCGCGTGCGAAGTGGTTCAAAACCCCCCAAGTTTGAATCACTCCGCGTTTAAATAGTATTCCTGCGTGCAAAACGGTTCAAAAACCCCCAGGTTTAAATCACTCCGATTTGAATAGTATTTCCGCGAACAAAAAGATTCAAAAACCCCAGGGTTTGAATCACCCCGCATTTGAATAGTATATCCACGTGCAAAACAATTCAAAACCCCTCAGGTTTGAACCACCCCGCATTTGAATAGTATTTCCGAATACAAAAAGGTTCAAAAACTCCCGGGTTTGAACCACCCCGCGTTCGAATAGTATATCCGCTCGCAAAATGCTCCAAAACCCCCTAGATTTGAATCACCCCGCATTCGAATACTATTTCCGCGTACAAAAAGGTTCAAAACCCCCTGGGTTTGAATCACCCCGCATTTGAATAGTATTTCTGCGTGCAAAACGATTCAAAACCCCCCAGGTTTGAACCAGCCCGCGTTTGAATAGTATATCCGCGTGCAAACGGTTCAAAACCCCCCGGGTTTGAACTACCTCGCGTTTGAATAGTATTTCCGCGTGCAGAACGGTTCAAAACCCCCGAGTTTAAACCAACCCACGTTTGAATAGTATTTCCGCATGCAAAACGGTTCATAACCCCCCGGGTTTGAACCAGCCCGCGTTTAAATAGTATTTCCGCATACAAAACGGTTCAAAACCCGCCGAATTTGAACCAGCCTGCGTTTGAATAGTATGTCCGCGTGCAAAACGGTTCAAAACCCCCCAAGCTTGAAGTACCTCGCATTTGAATAGTATTTCCGCGTGCAAAACGAGGCAAAACCCCCCGCCTTTAATTGAAAAAACACGATTTTTTAAAGGTTTCTCTTAGTTATTTTGAAAAATAATGATCGGAGACAAAAATGTTTTAATCAAAAGTTGTCGATTTAATAAAAATACATCTTTTTTGTCCTATACATTTTTTTCGTAAAACCATTATTTTCCGAGAAAAAAGTATAATGTGTGGAATCGAAAAAACTGAAATTCCAATAAATGGAAACGTAACAATCCCAAAAATTGTCAACGACCATGGTAATGCCAGCAAACCTAAAAGTAATGCCAGCAATCCCAAAAAACCCAAACCCAACGAGCTCCATCTAACCCGAAAAACACAAACCCAAAAAACCCAAACCCAAAAAACCCAAACCCAATGAACCCCAACCTAATAAACACAAACCCAATGAATCCCAACCAAAACAACCCAAAATTAATGAATCTCAATAAACCTTAACCCAAAAAATCTAACGAGCCCTACCCCACAAGAAACTAGTTCGACACAAGAACCTATGCGACATAGACATCACTCACATAAAAGACACGCATACGTATATGAACATTCGAATCATCATACACACGAAACAATCAGACACGTAGCATTCAGATCCAAAAAATACCATATACGCGAAACATCCAGACACATCGTATTCACCTTCAAACCACCATACTCACCACATTCTCATACGCACTTCTACTATCGAATCGCCGTACGCACAATACATTCGAACACATAGCATTCACATCCAAAAAATATTATATACACAAAACATCGAACCACAGCATATACACATTCGAATCACCGTACTTACCACATTCTCACACTTTTACAACCGAATCGCTATACACATAATCATTCACACAGGCAACATTCACATCCAAAGACTATATATACGAAACATCCAGACACAGCATATACACATTCGAACCACCGTACTTACCACATTCTCACATTGTTACTACCGAATCGCCGTATACATAATCATTCCCAGACGCAGCATTCGCATCTAAAAATATCCAACATCGCTTTTGAATCCGTAAAATGGATTCGACGTACAATTTTTTCACCCTCAGCTCGATTATTAAAGACCGCTCCAGCACATTGCAATGGTTGCGCGACGTTAGCCTGATCCCAAGCACACGGTACTGTGCAAAGCACAAGAAAGCGATGTCTCTAAATGAGTCGAAATTAACATGCGGAGAATTTATATGCCAAAAATACGGCACATACAATCATAGCGCAACC
>OZ022416.1:2045520-2118020 GCA_963989365.1 Rhimphoctona megacephalus | reverse complement strand
CTCAACGAATAATATTTATGAAGCTCTGATACAAAGACGGAAGGTTTTTTAATTAATCATCGAATAGGTTGGGGTGAATCTATCTCATGTGTCTTTGAAGGATTAAACCTAGAAGCAAAGAAAATATAAGCAGAAGTTAACGAAGAAATTAGTGATGAAAAAAAGCGAATTGCATGGTTTCTGTTTGGACGTTACTGTAACAATATTTTGACATCGAACTTTTTTTTACACTCAACATAATATAATAAATATATTATGGACGGAAGAAAAGATTTTTAATTGTATAGAATGTACTGAAACAAAACATGTGAGCTTGTTTGGGAAACGTTGTCCACGTTTGCTGGCCTATAACAAGTGGCCCAAATCTTCAAAATAGGATGGTAAGAAGAATCGTACGTCGTATTTCAGCAAAATTAATGTTTTGTAATTGATAAAAGAATAAATTATTATGACGTTATTTTTTTCTCTATTCTACCAGGAATTTCATCCAAGAAATGATTATAGAGTTTCTGGCATTGGGGTATATTTTTTTTAACATCGTTCTGCAAATAGCAATTCATGTAAAGCCGTTTAGTGGGATGCTGAATTAAGTTTTTCAATTCTTTTATGCCACATACTAGAATACATATTTTTTAACGCATAGCTCGAAATCATTCTGTTATCATTTATCATGATTTTTAATTGAATACACAAGAAAATGGAAAGCAATCGATTGAGCTAATTGAAAAAACTTTTTGGAGCATTAATGCTTGAAAAAAATTATGTTTTCATCAAATACTTATACCTCTTATTATGAAAGAAAATAAAAAATTAACTAATGTAGTGAAAGATTCGATTGTTTCGTGATTTTTAGCCGAAAATTGAAAAAAAAAATGTGAAATAATTATTTGTGGCAGCTGTTAAAATTTTTTCAGAGCGTCCAAATTTTGAACGAATAACACTTCCATCAAGCACTGACACTTCCTGCTATGAGAATAAACAAAAGAATTTTCATGCCGAGATTATCAACAAAAAATATTTTAAAATACCAAAAAGTTGCTTGAGCACTATCTAAAAAATTTTTTAGACCACTTAAATTTTGCAAAAATTAGTTTTTCATAATGTACTAACAATTTCCGTTGAGGCCCGCGAAAAAAAAAATATCGATTTTTTTAGAACCACCCTAATATATATATGCAAAAATAAAGTGTAATTGAATAAATAAACTTTTGAACAGTACCTTAATAAATAATTTTTTTTATTAACTTTAGCCCCAACAATTCATTTTTCCGAATATACATTCTAGAACGGAGTCGAAAACAGTGCCTCTTCTCTTTTACCATAAAATGTCTTGCATGCAACAATAAAGTTTATTAGGAAACCATTCTCTTCATTTTTTATATACCTGAGAGCATGGTGTATGATACCACCCTCGGTTTGAATTATATGTGGTTTTAAACCACCCTAGAGTGCACTTTGCACTTGCAACACAAAACGGAATCAGGCGATGCGAAATAATGTTGAGCGAAAAGATATTTGATTTGAGAAAAAAAAATGTCATAAGTACTTCACCAATTTTTTTTTTATCTATTGCTCATGAGATATAATTCGTAATTAATAAATATTATTGAAAACAAATTCTCGTAGTACTTCGGCCAAAATTATTTTTTCCAAAATTATTTTAAAAAAAGTCAAGTTTTTACTTGTTTGTTGTTCTTTTATGCATCGTATCTTCTTAGAACTATTATACGTTTTAACGGGGTCATCCCATGTGACAGCTATTTTTTTCGCTTTTTTTGGAAATTTTTTTTTGACGAACCATTAAAACACACTATCTTTGAATTTTTACCATACATTTATTAACATTTTTACAGTCCTCAGAATTTTATCATACAAAAATAACGAGCTGAATCAACTTTACACCGTTTGGAAGACACTCATGTGTTGGTTGACAGCTGCCATGATTCTGGAGGTTGTGCTCATCTAAAATCAAAAAATCAAACGGCATTTTAATTTGTGGACCTGAGGCTATCGCTGGAACTAGAATAAAGTAAAAATATCGAAAATTGAATTTTTGGCACAGTTTTAAATGTTAAGTTCCGAGTTTCGTCGTTTTTTTTCGACTTTTAAAACCATGCCAAAAATTCAATTTTCGATATTTTTACTTTGCTCTAGTTCCAGCGATGGTATCAGATCTACAAATTAAAATGCCGTTTGATTTTTTGATTTCAGATGAGCAAAACCTCCGGAATCATGGCAGCCGTCAACCAACACATGAGTGTCTTCCGAACGGTGTAAAGTCGATTCAACTCGTTATTTTTGTTTGATAAAATTCTGAGGGACTGCAAAAATGTTAATAAATGTGTGGTAAAAATTCAAAGATATTGTGTTTTAATGGTTCATCAAAAAAAATCCCAAAAAAGCGAAAAAAAAATAGCTGTCACATTGAATGACCCCGTTAAGTAATCTAATAATTTTATAAGTATTGACGGTTAATTACGAAGATTGAATTCACTTGAACACTTCGTAGATCAATATTTCACATGGAATTTTTAGTCCGAATATACACCAGCTCGAAATTCGATCATGTATCCATTTTCAGCCGAAATCATTAAAAAATCGCTTGAGCGACCTCTAAAATTTTGATTCAAGATTCAATTCTTGAGAGAATCACTTTTTGATAAAATGTTACCATATTTTGCTGCAATGCCGAAAAAAATGTCAATTCTTTTGCATCACTCAGATACATACATAATATAGACATGTTTAATTGGCAGGCTATGATTTTCATACCCGAGTAAGTACACAATATTGACATGTTTATTTAACAAGCTATGAATTCCATACAAAAAGTCGACAAATCCTAGCCAAAAACAGCATAAATGCTGTGAAAAAAGCTGAGACAAGTACATTTATGCCCCCCAAATAGTCGTTCCAGTTAATCCCCCCTACCACCCAGCGCCAAAATACTGATCCCCATCAAAATTTACAAAAACCCGTCTAAGTCGTTCATGCAAAGATCTCCGCACAAAAATCCTTTCTAAAAACAACTCATCATACAAAGTTTTATGGGTAACCGCTCTCATTATCTTATCAAATTAAGTCAAATTGTACAGAGGTGATAATTTTATTCTCGTAAATGTTGTGAGTTCACAAAAAGTTGATAAATAAATAAAGATCTACTAAAGTATATATGGTCAAGTACGTGGGATTTAATTATGTTTATAAAATCTCCAATTATGTTCATATGCCATTTCTCTAATTAATGCTTTATTACAATGAATTATTATCCTATAACTTGGAACTACAAGGGCTTAAAAAAAAATACAGAAATGCATTAGCCTGCGTGAGCTTGAAAGCTGCCACACTCTCATTTGTAATATTTGTAGTATAGTTTTATTGGTAATAAATTGATAAAAGTTTACTATCGTGCGCAGAGCGGATACGCACAGAGTACTTGTCTTATTATATATTTTATTAATTTTATTATTATATTATTTTATTATATTATTATATATATTATATATTATTATATTATTATCATTATATTATTATCATTATATTATTAATTATATATAAGACAGATTAAAAAAATTGGTGAAGTACTTATGACATTTTTTTTCTCAAATCAAATATCTTTTCGCTCAAAATTATTTCGCATCGCCTGATTCCGTTTTGTGTTGTAAGTGCAAAGTGCACTCTAGAGTGGTTTAAAACCACATATAATTCAAATGTAGAGTGGTATCATACACCATTCTCTCAGTTATATAAAAAATGAAGAGAATGGTTTCCTAATAAACTTTATTATTGCATGCAAGAGACATTTTGTGGTAAAAGAGAAGAGGCACTGTTTTCGACTCCGTTCTGGAATTTACGTTCGGAAAAATGAATTGTTGGGGCTAAAGTTAATAAAAAAAAATATTTATTAAGGTACTATTCAAAAGTTTATTTATTAAATTACACTTTATTTTGCACTATCACTCTTCTATCTATATATATAAAAGTTGCTTTAACCAAAACTGAAACTGGCCGCGATCTTTACAACCTCACGACTGTTCAAAGACATCAAATATTTATCGAATACGAGTTTATCATAAACCATTCTCTTAGTTATAAAAAAAAAAAAATAAATAAAGGGAGTGGTTTCTAAATAACCTTTATTATTGCATTCAAGGAATATTTTATGGTAAAAGAGAAGAGGCACCGATTTCGACTCCGTTCTAGAGTTTACGTTCGGAAAAATGGACTGTTGGGGCTAGGGTTAATAAAAAAAATTATTTATTTAGACACTGTTCAAAAGTTTATTTATTGATTTAAACTTTATTTTTATACTATCACTCTTCTATCGATAATATAATAAAAGTGACTTTAATGAAAAGTTGAAACTGACCGCGATCTTCATAACCTTACAACAAAGATATTAAATGTTCACCGAATACGCGTTTAAAGTCCTGATCTCGAATATGTCTAACCAAAAATCAAATTATCTGCTTTCATACCCGCGAATTTTGTAACCTTTCTTTTTAACCTCACAACTATCACTAGTATAACCGCGATCTTTTTTCTAAACTCACAGCTGTCACTCTTACTTATACATCCTGAAGAAAAGTCTTCGACGGTCACATCAACGAACACAGTCTCGCATATCACCAGAAAATTTCTAGTTATAACTAGTGTCACAAGACAGCAACCGTCAACAAATGTGTGCGAAAAATGCCACATTTTTTGATGATTTGGAAGGATGAAATATTAATATTTCCAATATGCTTTAGGCTATAGAGTTCTAAATAGTCACGATCGAAAGAAAAAAAAAGAAAAAATACGTGAACTAGCAACATCTTTTAAAGTATTGTAATTAATTAAATATCGCTGAACCAATTTTCGAAAACCGTTCGAAACCGCTCTGCTTGCTGTAAAGATTCTAGTAGCGACTCGTCTTCGCCATCTTATTATAGTATACGTAAATGTACTTGTCTCGAGTCGCCACCGCGACTCTAGATCATGAATAAATTGTATGTAGGTTATGTTCGTATAAATGCCTCCAACACGCGTGAAATTACGTGTTGATACGCGGAACTAAGGCCGATTCACACACTTTCCCATAGCGTAGCATAATGTAGCATAAGAGATTTCGACCAATCGGGTAACTCCAAACGCATATATATAGTACACATGTACGCTACCCGATTGGTCGAAATCTCTTATGCTACGTTATGCTACGCTATGCGAATGCGTGTGTGATCGGCCTAGTATAGGCAACAGTGTTACATCAGCGTCGCCAGCGCCACCTCACCGAGTCACGATTTCGGCTTCACCCTGTCCTATGCGATTTGCACGGAGTGAACCCTCCTGTACTCTAGACTCCATTCGCTTGACATTTCGAGAAAAGCGAGAGTTACGTCTTATTCTCTGATGAAAAGAGATCGTGTAACGTTTGATTTTCTCGAAAATTGAACTATGTAGGAGAAAAGTGTGTAGCAAAATATTTACCGACCACGAGACTGATAGATATAAAATATGATTTTATAGAGTTTACGTCCGGAAGAATGGATTGTTCGGGCTAGGGTTAATAAAAAAAATTATTTATTTAGACTGTTCAAAAGTTTATTTAATGAATTACACTTTATTTTTGCACTGTCTATAATGAAATTCACTTTAATTAAAAGTTAAAATTGACCGCGATCTTTATAACCTCACGACAAAGATATTAAATATTCACCGAATACGAGTTTATCATACACCATTCTCTTAGTTATAAAAAAAAACGAAGAGAATGATTTCTAAATCTAAATAAACTTTATTATTACGTTCGAGGAACATTTTATGGTAAAAGAGAAAAGGGATCGTTTTCGACTCCGTTGTAGAGTTTACGTTCGGAAAAAAAATTGTAGGAATAGGTTTAATAAATGAAATTATTTATTTATGCACTGTTCAATAGTTTATTATTACACTTTATTTTACCGCTATCACTCTTCTATCTATAATAATAAAAGTCACTCTTTACTCGTCTATCTATCTATAAACGTCACTATAACCAAAAGTTCAGATTGACCGCGATCTTTATACTTCACGACTGTTTTATTTTAAGAACGACTGACCAATAGTAAGGACAGTCACGCAAACCAAAAAATCAAGACTGACGAAAAAAATATTGGTCAGCTGTCACATCCGGGATCTTTATAACCTCATCACTACTGTCACTTCATAAAATCATAATAAACGGAAAGTCAATCAGAAATATATAGGTATATAGTCAGTGTATTATTCACGAATCACCAGATTTCTATACCAGTATTACTAGTGTCACTAGACAGCGACTGCGAAAAAAAACAAATAAACATAAAAAATGTGTGTGAAAAAATGCACAATTTTTTGATGCAACGAAAAAATAAAATATTAATATCCTCAATACGCATTAAGCTACAGTGTTCCAAATAGTCACGATCGAAAGAAAACATAAATAAAAAATACGTGAACCCGCAACATCCTTCAAAATATCGTAATTATTTAAATATTATGGAAACAATTTTTGAAAGTTTTCGAAAACAGTTGGAAACGCGGTCCTCGCTGTAAAGAGTCTTGGAGCGAACTCTGTTTTATCAGTGTACTTGTCTCGAGTCGCTACCGCGACTCTAGATTAATTTATTTTCTTCAAATTCATCTTTTAGCTTATTCTTTTCATTAATTATTCAATTTTATTTATTCATTTTGTTAAAATTTTTCGTTTCATTTATTAGTTTATTTCTTGCTTTGTAAATTTTCAAATTTATTTTTGTTTTTCTCATTTCAATTACTTTCTTTTTCTTTCAATTAAATTTTGTCTCGCTAACATTTTATTATTGTTCCTTTTATTTTGTTCATTTTATTTATTCATTTTATTTAATTTTATCTTTTTATTTATTCATTATTCAATTTTATTTATTTTCTTTATTCAATTTCGTCTTTTCATTTATTTTCTTATTTTATTCTTTTTTTTTAAATTATTTTCCTTTTGTCATAGTATTCGTATTTTGAGATTCATTCATTATTTTCTTCCATTTAATTTTATTCATTTATTTTCTTCAGTTTCATCTTTTAGTTTATCCTCTTCATTAATTATTCAATTTTATTTATTCGTTTTATTAAATTTTATTTTAGTATTCTCGTTTCAATTACTTTCGATTAAATTTCATTTCGTTAACCTATACTAATATTCCCTTTATTTTTTTATTTTGTTCATTTTTATTTTTATTCGTTGTTGTTTGTTTATTTTTCATTAATTTCCATTCGTTTAATTTCCCTTTTCTTTTAATTTTTCGTTTCATTATTTTATCGATATTTGTCATCGTGGGTTTCGTTTGTTTCGGCGTGTCTGTTTTCTATTGTCTTTGTTAAGGGGTTATATACAGTTGGAAATTTCAGAAAATCGATTTTTTTTATGGCATTTTCAGAATGTACATACATTTGAGTACATTCTCTGAAAATTTCAAATTAATCCAGCAAGTAATGTCGGAGTTATATGCTATTTTATGATTAATTTCAAATTTCAAAAAATCGATTTTTTTTGTTGTATTTTTGGAGTCTACATATATTCAAATAGATTCTCTGAAATTTTCAAAGCGATACGGCAAATATTCGTAGAGATACATGCGTACTTGAAAGGACGCTTGGAGCATTACAAAGTAAGCGCGCTCCGAACGGCCCGAGCGGCAGCGGTTGTTGTGGCCCGCGTGCCTGAGGTGACCCTTTTCATTGTTTTTGCATACATGGTATATGCGAGAGCTAAGCGTGGTCATTTCTTATACCGAAGAAAGGAATTTTGTCAGTCGAACTAGCTCTGCCACAGTGTAAAGTCGCGCGTTCAAATTTTACTCCGTTTTCGTAGTTTTGCGAATAAAAATGCCTTACAAGTGTACCAGACAACGGAGACTATCCGACAAGACGCAAATTTCAAGAGGGAAAAAGCGAAAACAATCGTACAATCCAAAAACAGTCGAGGCCGATGAAAGTAGCTTCAGTACATCCGCGAAAAAATTGAAAAATCAGAAGGAGATCTTAGTTCCTCGTGATTCCTCCATTGAATATCGCATTTTCAATTTTATAACGGTCTTCGCAGCGATAAGTGAATACGTCCAGTGTAAAACTTGCAAAGGAAAAGTGCAATTTCAAACGGCTGCACAACGAGGACTCGGTTTTAAAATCGTCATTCTGTGTGATAAGTGCGATCCTCGAGCCATAAACTCTTGTCCTTTCATCAAACATTCTTACGCGATAAACAGACGATTTTTATTTGTGATGAGAACTCTCGGAATAGGATTGAAAGGTGCAGCGAAATTTTGTGGATTGATAGACATGCCACCTTTTGTGATGCAAGCTACGTACGATTTGATCGTCAAAAATATTCATTCATGCACGCAAATGGCCACCGAAAAACTTTTCGAAAAAGCTTGTGCTGAAGAAAAAGAAGCGTCTGCTCAAAATCGAGGCGATGGAAACTGTGAAGAATTGACAATATCTGGCGATGGAACCTGGAAAAAACGAGGGTTTACTTCTTTATACGGAGTAACATCACTGATCGGTTATTATACGGGGAAAATTATCGATATCGTCGTGAAAAGTTCGTACTGCAAACAATGCGAGGTTTGGAAAAAAAAAATCGACACTGAAGAGTACAACGAATGGTATGACGATCACAAAGATGTTTGTGCTGCGAATCATAACGGTTCTTCAGGAAAAATGGAAGTCGATGCGGTCGTAGAAATGTTCAAATGTTCAATGGAAAAATTTAACGTCCAATACAAAAATTACATCGGCGACGGTGACTCGAAAACCTACTCGGGAATTTTGAAAGCTGTGCCTTACGGAAACAACGAAGTGGTAAAAAAAGAATGTATTGGACACGTTCAAAAAAGAATGGGTTCACGACTCCGAGACTGTGTCAAAAAAAATACCGAGATGACTGTAAATAAAAGTGGGAAAAAATGCAAAAAAAAAAGTACTTGGTGGAAAAGGAAAGCTCACAGCCAAACTGATCGATAAATTGACTGTTTATTATGGCTTGGCAATCAGGAGGCACTGTGATTCCGTTGACAATATGTATAATGCAATATGGGCAACATATTACCATTATTGTTCAACAGATGAAAATCCTCAACAGGAAAGATGCCCGGTCGGAACTGAGTCATGGTGTTGTTGGCAGCGAGCGCGAGCTTCGTATAAATTATCGGATTATAAACACGATTATTCTCCATTTCCACAAGATGTTGCTGACGCTCTGTTTCCGATCTACACGGATCTGAGCAATGAAAAGTTGCTTGAAAGATGTGTTGGTGGTTTCACACAAAATAACAACGAAAGCTATAATCATTTGATTTGGAAAATCACACCGAAAATAATTCCTAGTGGTTCAAAAATAGTGGAAATAGCAGCTCACATGGCAGCCGGCACCTTTAATGAAGGTACGGCATCACTATTATATTATATGAGTGCACTGGGTCTATCGATTGGGCCCAATGCCCCTGCCTATGCCGAAAAACAGGATGCAGAACGCGTCGCGATCTCTATTTTAAGAGCGCATGAGCGCACGCGCGAAGGAAGAATGGTTCGCCGACGACTGCAATTCGACAATTTGGAAGCTGCTGATGATGCAGAGGGAACTTCTTATGGCCCTGGAATAGATGACTCCTTGTAAGTTGTAAAAAAAAATTTTTATCCATGTGTTCACCACTTGTGAAACTTTGAACGCGTTTATCTCGAAACGATGTTTTCAAAGTCGGTGAGCACGATTTCTCAAAGATGGCTCAACCGATCGGTCTGCAATTTTAACACAACTTTCTCAGATATATTCTACTGGGATTGGACGAAGGAGTAAGATTTAAGAAAATTATTTCTACTTTTTTTGAACCATTGAACGACCAAAATTCGGTTAAAAATTGAAATTTCGTCTTTGAGGAGCCGTCATTTCATCAAAATTGGAAATTCCAACTATTCCTTCGTCCAATCCCAGCATTTATCTGTCCACTAAACAAATCTCTTTGGTTTTTCAATTTCAGCTGATCCAAACGGGAGATTTCATGCTCACCGCAAGACGCCTTTTTTTAGAGGACCTACAGGAGATCAATCACAGGAGCTATCTGAAGCAATATTTTGTTAAATAAAAAATTGCGATAAAGAGTTAAAAGATGACACTCCATTTACTTCCTTATGCTTTTCCTCGTCAAATGAAATCCCTATCCGGAAAAAATTCGTAAAAAAACGAGTTTTTTTGGCCTTTCAACTGTATATAACCCCTTAAATGATTTGAGAGGCATATTTTTGCCATTAAAATTTGGCACATTAATTAATGCCTGTTGTAAGGCCATACATTCGCCCATACTTGTGAGCATGGCTTTGGCGATGGCTTGATGATGTGTAAGATTCGCAAGTTCTGCCATTTTAATTTAATTTGTTAAACACTTTTTCTTTATTTAATTTGTTAAACACTTTGTTTTCAACTTTGTTTCGATTTAATTAACTTTGTTTTGATTCAATTTGTTAATCTTTGATTTAATTTGTTAATCTTTTATTGTTGGGAAAGTTAATAATTGTTCATTTCACTTTCACCAGTGGCAACAAGAATTAAGCACTCAGCGCACTAGTATCCCACCACTGTCACCAAATGTCCCATAGACTTTTCCATGCAGTATTATACGCAGAGCGTTTATATAGTGTTATGCTGTAAAGGAAATAAAATAAATTTTACCAATTTTTTTACAAAATATTAATAAGATTAGATTTATTTTATTTGTTGGAATGAACTATCGTAATTACATTGAGTTTATTGTTCAATTTTCTAAGATTGTACTCGGACGGGGGAATATTTCAGACTGAATGTAATTCATGGCATAGTAGATGGCTAATATTCTAGTGTTACTCCGCCCTAATCGCAGAACGCTGATAAAATGCGCCACGGTTGGTTCTTACGCCAGTTTCTGCTGACCAAAATCTTAACGCAGAAGTGGCATTACTTTTACGTGAGAAACAGTTCTCACCGGATGAAGTGACATTCCGGCATATATGATGCGGCGGCATAACACCCCCATCCTTAGATGAGAAATCCCCTTTTTACAATATTACAACAGGGATTTCTCTACTTTGTTTTTTACTCGTTTTCGTCGTCAAATTCTGAAATTCGAAAGTTTGATCATCGTGTTTTCCCTTTTTGCAAGCGAAATTTATATATCCGTTTGTTTGATGAATTGGAAATCATATCTATGTCTGATGATATCGAATTGATTCGCGAAACTCATTCCAGTCGGATTTCATTGTTGAAGGCTTTCTGATTTCTTCTGCGATTTACTATGCTACTAAATGGCTTAGTACATGTGCTTAATATTTCGTTCGATATGCATATTAATAGTTTAATAATTTTAAGTTTAATGAGTAAGTACGTTTTTACTAATATCCCCAACCCATACAAAATATACGTGATCCAGCCCATCGCTTTTTCATATAATGTTTTTGTTCGTTCATGACTCCCAATCAACACAAGTTCTTTACTGAGGTCGTTTAGTTTGGTGCCATATCTTGTCAAATTGCCTAATTTCACATCAGGTGTTTCGATGGTATGAATTTTAATGAGACTCAAATTAAGATATGGATTCTTCAATATTTGAAAGTGATCACTAAAATTATAAGTTATCAGTGGAGTGAATGCGTTGTCATTATCATACACCCTTTCCACGTGAGAATTCAATATGGCATCATTTGTTACTGCAGTACATCCAGGTGCAATCCAAAGTATTTTTGTTCTATTTATTATTATGTCTTCTGTATAACTATCACAAATTATTCTGATGCTTTCAGGCATGGGCGTAACATAGAACCATCTGTCATTACTTTTGAACTGAACCCACATGGTATGAGTAACATGAACTATTTTTATGACACAATCATTTTTTTTAGCTTTAGGGGCTCATTTACGATTTTGCTTAAACACGTGTAGTGGACTTTAATGTAATATTTTGGATTGATTCTTTTCCAAAAGTATCGAGACTGATAAATTTTACAGGTATCTAAAAAATGTTCATCGCTCGGAGTGTATAGAATTCTGTCATCATTGGTAATAATATATTCGTGTGGATTGGATATGTAAGCAATTACGTTGTTGTCGATCAATTTTGGGGTACTCTACGTGCTTTATAGTTTTCTGTTTCAAGAATTGGAACCTTGATAACGCACACAAAATGGTATCCTATGATACTAATAGCTACGTTACTTATTTCTAAATATTCGAAGTAATTACTACCGTGAACAGGGATAGACAATTGATTATTCCCCTTTTCGTCCCTTATTAATTTGATAGCGCTCATCAATAGTTCAGGCGATATGAGCTGTGGGTTTTGTTTGACCAGTTTTGGCTAAAGTTACTGATTCGATTAATATTTTAACATTTCTATCCAATTCTATCGATGCTAATTCGATTTCCAAACACATTTCAGTGATCAGCGAATTTCTTTCTACCATTGCCTCTTTTCGAACCAATTAATTTAAAGTTCCATTCAAATGTTGAAAATTGGAATTTATTTTTTTAAATGATTCATGATATTCCCGGAAAAGGCCTTCAGTTCTTTGGAGAAACAACTGTATTATATGAGTTTGATTCTTAAACAGTTCGCCAATTCTTTTATTATCTTTATGGATTGCATCTATTTCCGAATTATAATATATAGCGTCATCTTCGCTCATTGTTCCAAATAATATTTTACTTATTTTTCCGATGAAATCAAATAATCCCCGCTTATCTCTGCGGAGGGTTGGAACTCCTACTGTTGAAAATAATTTGTACTTATCCTTTCTGATGACTTCAAGCTGTTTGATCAACCTTTGAATCAACCCTTTCTCCGTACAGTTTTCGAAACACAGTTTTTCTAAGGTACTCAATCCTTTCCCTATTTCACCTTCCTCCCATGTTAATTCATCAAAATTATAGTATGAAATGATATTATACGTCTCATGGAAAAATTTCACATCTCCCAAATACTCCATGTACAAGTTTGGCAATATTGAGAATTTGGTCTCCTTGTAATTTTTCCCATTGAAATCCAGAATTTTAATCATTACAATTCTAAAACAAAGTAACGTTAGCATATTTTAACCTATTGGCATGCACACTGATTTCCCGGTTGTTCTTAGATATTTTATAGTTAACATCTGACATTTTTTCCAAAATTTTATAAGGTCCTTCAAATGGTAGATTCAACGCATTAGTTCTATCATTCGCGGTACTTTCCTTTCGTAACCAAATTAAATCGCCAGGGTGAAATTCTTGCGGATTAGTCATTCTGTCGTATCGTTCCTTGATTCTCCTCTTACTATCAGCGATTATTTCTTTACTTTCTTCCAATGTTGTTGAAATCTTCGTTCGGAGATCGTGCAAATATTGAGAATATGAGATGTTTATTGTCTTCAATGATGACACGATTCTTGGATTACGCCCAAAGACTAATTCACAGGGTATGAAGCCGGTGCTTTCATGCATGGACGTATTATAGTACAGATTGGCCAGGTGAATACGGGTGTCCCAATTGTCAGCGTTCTTGTTCGTGAAATGTCGAAGATAATCCTTTAAAATTTGATGACTCCTTTCGAGACTGCCATTACTTTCCGGATGAAAACTGGTCGTTGTAATATGTTTAATACCCAACATTTTTTCAAAATTTTTCATTAATGCATTGGTAAAATTTGTTCCTCTGTCGGTTAAGATTGTCCGAGGTACCCCAAAATAACTCACGTAATTCTTCAAAAACTCGTTTATTACTGAAGAAGCTGTAAAATCTTTCAGTGAAATCGCAGTAAAATACTTTGTCAAGCAGTCCTGGATGGTCAGAACATATTTGTGCCTTTTCTCTGTAAGTGGAAAAGGTCCGCAAATATCCATCGCGATTTTGTCATTAAAGTTTTCGGGGGTGTCAGTTATCATCATTGGCATTCTGGTTGGGTGTCTATTGGCCTTGTTCCTCTGACAAATTGTACAATTCTTGACGAATCTTTCGACATCACTTCTCAATGTTTTCCAGAAATAATTCTCAGATATTGTATAATATGTTTTTTTCATTCCTCCATGTCCACCCAATGGACTGTTGTGGTTTTCTTCTAAAATGTTCTTAATATCTTCCTCTCGAGGAATAATTATTTCTCTGTCGTACAAATACACTGATATATCGCCGTGATTGAACACATTTTTCCACAATTCTTCTACGGTTTTCTTGCGAAGTCCTGTTACTCGAATGCAACCATCGTGGTCAATGTGGAGGTCTTTCCATTCGTGAGCAATTGCCGCATACAACAATTCTTGAATTTGCCTCAACAGATCAGTAATTGTCGTTTCATTATTGGCTCGCATTATCACGTGGAATTCTTGATCGTCCTCCTCGGAGTAGACTTCAAGACCTTCTGGAATTTCTTCTCTGACGAATGAAACATCGACACTACCCTCGGGTATAGGCGAATTTGTCAAAAATATTTGTTTTCCCAATTTTATTATTTCTGTTTTTTCTACTTCTTGTTCATGATCTTCTCGTTCAGCGTCTTCCTGATGATGATCTTCAAGCTGTGGATCTTGTAATCCGGCACCTCTTGCATCTTCTACTGAGTCGTCGATCCTTGGCTTTTTTGTTTGCGATGACGCTACGTATTTTCTTGTTCTTTTTCGTGTTACCGATTGGTCATCTCTCGATGTTCCCGATTTCGGATTCTGCATATCTATTCGACGGTTCATTAAAATGGGGTTTCTAGATAAAGCATCAACGTTCGTGTCAGCATTCCCCTTTTTATAAACTATTTCATTGTCGTAATCTTCCAAAGTAATTCGCCATCGAGCGAGGCGAGAGTGAGGATTTTTGTGATTCATGAGCCAAACTAGTGAGCGGTGATCAGTGACAATTCTGAACGTACGACCATACAGGTATGGGCGGAAATGTTTGACGCACCACACTATCGCTAATAACTCCTTTTCAGTAATTGAATAATTTTTCTCTGCTTTATTGAGAGCGCGACTCGTATAAGCAATCGGGAGTTCTCCATTTTTCTTTTCCTGTGACAAAATCCCTCCTAGTGCAACATCTGAAGCATCTGTAGTTAGTGTAAACTGTTTTGAAAAGTCTGGAAAAGCTAGGATGGGTTCCTCACATAATTCTTTTTTGAGAGTCGTGAATGCCTTTTCTTGATCGTTTCCCCAAACAAAATTGACGTCTTTTCGTAATAAATGTGTTAAAGGTTTAGCCTTTTTGCTATAATCTTTAATGAATTTCCTGTAGTATCCTGCTAGACCTAGAAATTGACGTATATTTTTGATGTTCTTAGGTCGTGGGAACTCCAATACACTTTTACATTTATCAGGATTTGGTTTGACTCCATCTTCAGTAATAATGTGACCTAAATATTATAATTCCGGTTTTAAATATTCGCATTTATCAGGCTGGAGTTTCAAATTGGTTTCTCTCATTCTTTGCAAAAATAAACGTAGTTTTTTGTTATATTCGTCCAGAGTTTTCCCATAAATTACTATATCATCGAGGTAGACGAAACACATATTTCCTATTAATCCCCTCAATGCGTTATCGATCATCCTTTGAAAAGTTGCTGGCGCATTTGTCAAGCCAAAGGGCATTCTTAAATACTCAAAATGGCCATGAGGTGTACTGAATGCAGTTTTATTTTTATCGTGTGTTTTCATCGGAATTTGATGAAATCCGCTAGCTAAGTCGAATGCTGAGAAATATCGTGCGTTACCCAGCTGGTCAAGAATTTCTTCAATATTCGGGAGCGGATACGCGTCTAGTCAAGTTTTTTCGTTTAATTTGCGAAAATCGATTACTACCCTCCATTTTTGCTTTCCTGAGGCATCTCGTTTTTTTGGTACGACCCACAACGGGGAATTGTACGGCGAATTCGATGCTTGAATTATGCCTTTTTGGTGCATTTCTTTCACTTGATCCGAAATTTCTTGGTGTTGGGCGGGCGGATGTCGATATTGCTTAACGTTAATAGGTATATCATCGGTTGTTTCAATTGCATGTTCCTCCAAATTAGTGCATGGTAAGGAATCTCTGGGTAGATAATAAACATCTTGATAAAAGTCTATGATTTTCCAGAGATGGTCGCGATCATTTCTGTTTAAAATATGGTCGATTCGCGTATTTTCCTTTAATAGTTCACTTCGAGATTCTGAGTAATTATCATTCGATTCCGAAACAATCATTTTTAATACTTTCGATTCCGCGCATTTTCTATTAAAAATGAAGGTTCGTTGTTTTACCAAAATTATAGCGTCTTCTTCCTCTAGAAAAGGTCGACCTGCTATACCATCTTCTATCAAAGGAAAATTGTCGGGCACAATTAGAAATATGTAGTCAATTTTATCGATCGTTATTTTGCATTCTTGATGACAAATCACGGGACTATAGTTTATTCCTGTTATCATTGCAAGTGTCTTTCTTACTGGCATTCCCGAGGTACAGTTTAACTTTATGAGATTTACTTCTGCTCCTGTGTCTGCCAGGAATGAATGATCTCGCTGTCCGATTGAACTGTTGATTCGGAGCATGAAGGTTGCTCCTGGGTTTCGTCGCTCTTTTAGAATTTGGTAAATTTTATATGATTCGGGGGGACATTCGGTATGCGACGCGACGAAAAATTTTGCGATGTTTGATTGAATTTGTTTGGACAATTTCTTATGAAGTGTTCTGTACTTCCACAACCGTGACAAGGAAATTTATTCTTGGTGTGTGTTTGCGAATTTTGAGAATCATTTTTTTCGAAATTTTGTCGGTATTCGGGTTTTCGCGATTTTTTTTGTTCATCGATGTGAGGTCTTTTGTATAAAACGCGCGACATTATTTCTTCTCTTTCGGTTTCTAAAGCTAAAATTTGTGCTTCGCGTAGCGTTTTTGGATTTCCAGCTTTTACAAATAATTTAATACTTTGGCGAAGCCCTCTAACGTATTGTGCCAAACCTTGTTTTCCTTCGTTCAAAAGAATTACCAATCGATGATTCGGGTCGAAATCAGAATGATTGTTGACCGCTCGTTTCACGTGTAAGTGTTGTTCACAAATTTTTTTATTATAATTTATAATCGTGTCGTTGCCCTGTTGGCATTGACTTCTCTCAAGTAAACTTACATCATACGACTTGCTGTTCTTGAGATTATTCCTTTAATATTATTCCCCAAATTTCACCGTGAACGTTATTTCTTTTGAATATTCTTCATTCAATCCTCACTGACACTTCACTGGTTCAAGAATCCTTTTAGCTGCCACCAAATTTATGTTATGCCGTAAAGGAAATAAAATAAATTTTACCAATTTTTTTACAAAATATTAACAAGTTTAGATTTATTTTATTTGTTGGAATGAACTATCGTCATTACATTGAGTTTATTGTTCAATTTTCTAAGATTGTACTCGGACGAGGGAATATTTCAGACTGAATGTAATTCGTGGCACAGTAGATGGCTAATTTTCAAAGGTGTTACTCCGCCCTAAACGCAGAACGCTGATAAAATGCGCCACGGTTGGTTCTTACGCCAGTTTCTGCTGACCAAAGTCTTAACGCAGAAGTGGCACTACTTTTACGTGAGAAACAGTTCTCACCGGATGAAGTGACATTCCGGCATATATGATGCGGCGGCATAACAATAGATATACTCCTAGGAGTATGATGGGCGCACGCTGATATACCTCGAGAAGTCTTGCTTTATCGGGTTCCGACTGAGGAAAGGGTCTTAAAGGTTGTGAATAAAGAAATCTAGGATTCTTTAGACACTCTTTAATGAAAATAAGATGTTAATAAAAATACAATAAAAATAGGTAGAGATATCTAGGATTCTGTATGCATTCTCTGCATAAAATAATGTTAGTAAAATACAGTTGCGAATAAAGAGATCTAGGATTGTTTATATGCTCTTTAATGAACATAAAATCTTAATAAAAATACAATAAGAATAGATAGAGGGATCTAGGATTCTCTATATATTCGTAGCGCAAAATATAATGTTAGTAAAATACAATTGATGAATACAAACTTGGTGTATAAAATATTAAGTACTTTACCGGAGAGGTGTCTTTGAAAATCTTTGATTGGTCGTAGCTTACTTGTCCTTTGTTGAGTTACGCAAATGATTGAAAATATTCGAAGTCCAAATCTGAATTAAATGAAATAAATCGGAAAATATTCTAAGTCCGAATTTTGAATTTAATGCTTTATGACGTTGACTTCTGAACTCGAATCGCTCTCTTCTACGGAAGACCCGGAGTTCGACCAGAGATAAAATATATAAGACGGCTAACCGAATAACAGACCGAACTACTGCTAACAGTATAAACGCGACTCTAGGTACGGAATGGAATGTGCCGCGTGATGGAAAATCGCGCTTTTTATAGGGCCAGATTCGGGAAAGAATGTAGTGACACTTCCTTATTTGGAGTTATTTTTAAGCCTTTGCTTCTTAGAAGCTAGAGCAGGGGGAATAGATGCGTCGTCTTCTGTGCGTAGGCAGGAGGGCTGTTGCTAGGGCCCTAGATTTATGACCGATGCGCTTCGGCCGAGGGGAGCACTCGCCGGTTTGTTGGTGTTTACAGGAAGTAAGTGATACATCTGTGTGTGTGGCACGTGTCAGAATGAATGACCTAAATATTAAGAGCTACTATAAGGCGTTGAGTTGAGTGTTTCATGAATGAAGACGCGCAAAGGCTCGAGTTTTCATGGTTAGTTCGTATTACTAAAAGAAAAGAAAACAAAATTTTACGTCGGTTGTGACGCACCATTCTCTTAGTTATCAAAAAAAAAAAAAAAACAAAGAGAATGGTTTCTAAATAAACTTTATTATTGTATTCAAGGAACATTTTATGGTAAAAGAGAAGAGGCACCGTTTTCGACTCCGTTCTAGAGTTTACGTTCGGAAAAATAGATTGTTGGGGCTAGGGTTAATAAAAAAAATTATTTATTTAGACACTGTTCAAAAGTTTATTTATTGATTTAAACTTTATTTTTGCACTATCACTCTTCTACCGACAATATAATAAAAGTCACTTTAATCAAAAGTTGAAACTGACCGCGATCTTCACAACCTTATAACAAAGATATTAAATGTTCACCGAATACACGTTTAAAGTCCTGATCTCGACTATGTCTAACCAAAAATCAAATTATCTGCTTTCACACCCGCGATTTTTATAACCTTACTTTTTAACCCCAAAACTGTCACTAGTATAACCGCGATTTTTTTTCTAAATTCACAGCTGTCACTTTTACTTATACATCCTGAAGAAAAGTCATCGGCTGTCACATCAACGAACACAGTCTCGCATATCGCCAGAAAATTTCTAGTTATAACTAGTGTCACTAGACAGCAACCGCTAAACGTCAAAAAATGTGTGCGAAAAATGCCACCTTTTTTGATGATTTGGAAGGATGAAATATTAATATTTCCAATATGCGTTAGGCTACAGAATTCTAAATAGTCACGATCGAAAGAAAAAGAAATAAAAAATACGTGAACTAGCAACATCTTTTAAAACGTTGTAATTAATTAAATATCGCCGAAACAATTTTCGAAAACCGTTTGAAACCGCTCTGCTTGCTGTAAAGACTCTAGTAGCGACTCGTCTTCGCCATCTTATAGTATACGTAAATGTACTTGTCTCGAGTCGCTACCACGACTCTAGATATCAGGATAAAAAAATAAAAGATGCGAATACGTTTTTATTTGAAAATTAATACCGAAATTTCTTTAGTATGTTTTTTTTCAGGATAAAGTAACTTTGAGCATATTCCAATAGTGAAATAAGAATCGTGGAATTTTAATTTTTTTTTCAAAATCAAGAAGAACATTATTGATAATCGTTTTCGAGATAAAGTACCCTTCTGCATATTACGGGAATGGAATGGATGTTAATAGTTTTTTCATTTTCTGGAAATTAAGGACAAACATTTATTGCTCGGTTTTTTCGGGGTGAGGTGAAGTTTTAAGTAATAACAGAAAAAATATTGAATGGTCATTTTATAACTAAGGTCGCGATCTTTTAATACTTGGCGTTCTTTTTAAACTTTTTATAAGTTTTTTCCGATTGATTTCATATCTTTTTGAAAAACGGCCATAATTACCAACTTTCCTGTAAAGGTAAAAAAATTGTCTCATTCGGAGCCAATGATTTTTTGGATGATTTCTTTTAATTGAGTAACTTTCTTCATATAACAGAAAAAATATTCAATGGTCATTTTATAACTAAGGTCGCGATCTTTTAATACTTGGCGTTCTTTTTTTACATTTTTAAAGATTTTCCAAATTGATTTCCTATCTTTTTGATAAACAAAATGGTAAAAAAAATGTCCCATTCTGAGACAATGATTTATTGGATGATTTTTAATAATTGAGTAACTTCCTCCATATGAAGAAAAATCAAAGTTCTGAACAGTAGATTCTTCCATCATTGACGGACAAAAACTGTTGAGTCGGTTTTATTCGAGGTGAATAAACTTGATACATGAAATGGAAAGAGAATGATGGTTATAAAAACATAATAGTGATAATAAGATAGTTATAAACACAATTTTTTTTGCAAAGTAATATCAGGAATGTAAGATGGTCATTTGATAACCAAGGTTACAATTTTTTAATATGTGGCATACTTTTTTATACTTTTCCAAAGTATTGTCTCATAGATATCAGTTTTTTTTGAAAAACGTAATATCTACTGATGTTTCAATATACCTAAAAGGAATTGCACGCTCCCGGTAAAAACGTGCCATGTTATCATGGAACTTTAAGCTGGATGACATGGACGAAAAATTTCGAGAAATGAATAATAAAGATGTTATTAAGAGTTTTTTTTATTAATATATGGATATTTCTTGGTTGCTCATAAAATACAGATAAGTTAAAAACCCCTCATTAGTTTATTTCACATCGTTTTTAACTGGAACATAAACTTAAAGAGATGATTGCTGGTGATGATAAGAATTAGCCAGACAACAATGAAGCTATGCACAGTTTCAGTTTTTATTTTCTCTTACCGATAAAAAACTTAACGTATGGCACCAGTTTGTGTATATTGAGGTTTACAAGGAAGATGCGTTATCTGACGTAGTGTTAAGACAACCGCTGCTGATTTTATAAAATTAGAAAAGGTTCAACTTATCATCAGTTCTCTTATTCGAAGATCAATAATTAATTCGTTGTCAGAATAATATAATAGTAAATAAAACCTAGAAAAATGTTTTTCTCTCCAAAAAGTAGAGATCATTACGATAGACTACCTAATGAGTAAAAAATGCTATACATCGGTATTGCCGAGTCTCGTAAAATTTTTCGAGATGGCTTTACCGTATGAGAACATCCACATGTTTTTATAGTGACACGATGAATTCCTGCGAAACCAATGCTCGGATACAACATAAATTTTCATAAATTTCAAGCTGTTATGTACGAGTTCGACAATGATCATACAGAATTTTGGATATCTCACTCGTAGTCGCAATACACGTGTGTCCATTTAACAATGAGCAGACGCAATGATTATAACGATGTTACAGCTTCATTCATAACAGGAATGTAGTCAAAAGACAAGAAATGAATTATTGCTATTTTTTTTCATACTCCAACTGATGAATTTCAAAATAGATCAACTATGTCTCTTGGACGAGCCAAATTTGAAGTTGGTAATAAGTCAAACTGTTAAACATACGAAAAGGATTTTCTCGTTAAGATCTTCTTAAAAATATATACAGAGCTCGCTAATATGACTCAGGACCACTTATTACATTTTACATGCGAATGTAAAAGACAACATTCGATTTGTGAAACTTACATACAAAGTAACAAAAGGACATAAGGATTGAACAAATTTATGTGTTTTTTTTTCAATGACATTATAGAACTTTACTTCAATCCTATGAACTTGAGGGTATGGATCAGTCAGGCCACCTGCTTCCAGTTTCGGAAGTGCACATTCTCTCTCTCTCTCTCTCCCTCCCACTCCCTCGCCCTCACCCTCGCCCTCACCCTCGCCCTCTCCCTCGCCCTCTCCCTCCCTCCCTCCCGCCGTCCCACTCTCTCTCTCTCTCTCTCTCTCTCTCTCTCTCTCTCTCTCTCTCTCTCTCTCTCTCTCTCTCTCTCTCTCTCTCTCTCTCTCACTCTCTCTCTCTCTCTCTCTCTCTCTCTCTCTCTCTCTCTCTCTCTCTCTCTCTCTCTCTCTCTCTCTCTCTCTCTGACTCTCTGACTCTCTGACTCTCTGACTCTCTGACTCTCTGACTCTCTGACTCTCTGACTCTCTGACTCTCTGACTCTCTGACTCTCTGACTCTCTGACTCTCTGACTCTCTGACTCTCTGACTCTCTGACTCTCTGACTCTCTGACTCTCTGACTCTCTGACTCTCTGACTCTCTGACTCTCTGACTCTCTGACTCTCTGACTCTCTGACTCTCTGACTCTCTGACTCTCTGACTCTCTGACTCTCTGACTCTCTGACTCTCTGACTCTGACTCTCTGACTCTCTGACTCTCTGACTCTCTGACTCTCTGACTCTCTGACTCTCTGGCTCTCTGGCTCTCTGACTCTCTGACTCTCTGACTCTCTGACTCTCTGACTCTCTGACTCTCTGACTCTCTGACTCTCTGACTCTCTGACTCTCTGACTCTCTGACTCTCTGACTCTCTGACTCTCTGACTCTCTGACTCTCTGACTCTCTGACCCTCTGACTCTCTGACTCTCTGACCCTCTGACTCTATGACTCTCTGACTCTCTGACTCTCTGACTCTCTGACTCTCTGACTCTCCGAACCTGACTCCCCCCCACCTCTCTCTCTCTCTCTCTCTCTGACTCTCTCTCTCTCTCTCTCGCAATAGTATGATATGATAGTTGAACCATTATTTTTTTATCAATTCAATAACATGCATTTTCTTATATCGCTGTCTCTCTCGCTCAGTGACGCGAAAAGAGAGGGGGTAGTCCCGTTCAGCGGACTGTGCGAAAGTAAACGGGACAAATATTACATTTCGTGCAAAGGACGAATGTCCAACAAGAATCCAATGGTTTTACGTTTTTCTGATTCCAAGGGACGGGAGTTGCCGAGAAATTCGATTTCAATACACAAAATCATCATATCTCGAGATTAAGTGGACGGATCGACTTGCAACAAAGACCAATGGAAAGAGAAAAATCAAAAAAAAAATCGTCACCAATTTTGAAATGTTTTGCTCAAACGGTTCGTCCGTAAAGCGATTCAAAAATGTTGTGATATCAGAAAACCGGCATATTCGCTTATATAAGAGTGCGGCAGGGCTCGGGCTGGCTTTTTCTTTTAATACTTGGCGTCGAGCCACTACCGCGTCTCTTGATTTATACGAAAACTTAATTTTTTTTCTTTTAGTAAAAAATAAAGAATAATACAGTGTTAGAGCTCGCGATACAGAAAATATACGATATTTTCATTCATTATTTATTGAAAACAAATGAGAAAGAGATAAAACGCGCGCAGCTTTGCGCTCTATTTTTTTTTTTATTCTTACTCATTGTCAATGACACGCGATATCATATATTATATATTAATATTAATTATTACAAGTGGTTATATTATTACATGTGGTTTATTTCTCATGTGAAAATAAAAACAATATACATATCAAGAGACGCGGCAGCGACTCGATAGTTAGTGCATACAGGAAGAAATGGTACGCGTATTATTTAATTCGTGTAATTTAAATCAATTTTAAACAACTGAAAAAAGGTGAAAAACGACCACGTTCAAAAATGTGTACAAGGTCCAAAAAAAATTGTAAAAAATATTTAAATAACCCAGAATGAAGCTGCAAATGTCCTCTTCAAAACCTTGTTTGCAAAATTGGAATATCTACTTTTTTGACAGAACAATCGAACTTTTAGTGCGGCTCGAAACTTTACGATACCTTCGGCCGGCACACACACACACACACACACACACGCACGCACGCACGTACACACGCACGCACGCACGCACGCACGCACGCACGCACGCACGCACGCACGCACGCACGCACGCACGCACGCACGCACGCACGCACGCACGCACGCACGCACGCACGCACGCACGCACGCACGCACGCACGCACGCACGCACGCACGCACGCACGCACGCACGCACGCACGCACGCACGCACACACACACACACACACACATATATATATTAGGGTGGCCGCTATTCGGGTCACATTTTTGTTTTTGCGATTAAAACCCAAAAACACAATTAAGGTGTATAAAAAAAACATCGTACAAAGTTTGAAGACGCTCAAAAATTTTCAAAGCGTGCCACCGAGGATTTGAAATTTTAAATGCAAAATGCGTGTATTTTGCGAATTTGTTACTTTCATATTTTATTCTTCGCATAATATTCACGAAAAAAATCTGAAACTTGGCACATTTATTGTGCATATTGAGGGGAACGTAAGAGAATTTTTACAGATTTTTTCGAGAATAATTTCTGTGATTCCCAGCTTCACAAAGATAACCATATTTTAGATTTTTGAGTTTTTTCAATCCAAGTGCAATTTTATTGGTGAAGCGGATGGATTTTTAAGCAATAAATTGCTTTCGTCATCCGAGCACGAGAAAAAGCACCGAGCTTGTAAAACTTCACGTCGTCCCGAGGAACTTTGCCGATGAAGATCAAACACAAGTACAATAGTTCTCGATAATCGTCACGTGGCTGCATTTGTGATTCAAGCGATTGCTTTATAAAAACGTGTACGCTCTCGAGGTGATCTTGAAATATTGCTATAATTCTGTCATCTCTTATACCGATTTCGTATTTCGTCTGATCAATATCTTTCCAGGATGTTTGGAATCTTTTGAACAGCAGTATTGAAGGAGCCGTTGAAGCAGGCATGAGTGCGTCAAAAGCTCTGCCCAATACCAGCTCGAAATTGAGATGTCTGCAGGGAAGATACAGCAAATCTCGACCCAGGATTTGCTCAAGGAGTACTGCAGCACCATTCCTCGAACCAAGATTGGCATTTGTGGTGTCGCAACAGAGAGCTTTAATTGACTCGGTAAGTCCCCAGTCTTGAAGAACCTGCAAACATACGTAAAGACGATGAATATTAGAGCCGTTAAAAATTAAAAACTACCAGAAAAACGTGATATTGGAGCAAGTGACAGTGTGGTGGTGCTCGAGAAACTTTTCTTATATTTTGCATTTCTTTCAATTTTTTTTTTCTAACGCCTAAAGCCATTTTTTCGTACATTTTTTTATATAAACAATGAGGGAAGCTTGCCGAGATATAAATATACCCGACGGAAATATATATATATATATATTATATATATATATATATATATATATATATTTCAATTCAAATTACCTCAGCGATGGCACTCGCTTACGTTGAGCCATGTCCATCTTCTAGTCCAGGAATCCATAACATTTTTTCACTTCCTTCATTCGTGATTATTACAGCCATGCGATCAACTTTAAATTTTGGATTACGTTTTGAAACAATTTTCCATCCCAATGAAGAACTGGAGCGCGTAAGTTGGAAGAAGGAAACAACTCTTTAATTTTTTCGGCAAGTTTTTTATGTATTTTTTCTCGATACTTGTAAATCGAGACTCTATTAATTATCAGCATACTGAGGTTGCATCCGCATGCCTCAGCTATAATAGCTATAATGTGTATAGCATTTCGATCGGTAATGAGGCACTTGTCCAAAGTTGCGACTAATTTTTCGTTAATAACATTCACTGAGCCCCGAAATTTCTTTGGAGGTGATGGTTCTCTGTTTTATCTCGATCGAAAAATTCTAACGAGAAATTACTGCCTTGAGAAGAAGATGGAAGGCTACTTTGGCTGCTCTCTATCAACTCAACAGTATCGCCTGAAAACAAAATATTGTAAAAAATAATTTTAATTACGAAACTGGAGACTATTTTTTCAATGTTTCTCTTACCGATTGTACTTTGTTCTCTTTCGTATTTGGCTTTTTTGCGTTTGTCGAGGATGAAATTGATCTCTTCATCGGTGATGTCCTCGTCGTGTATCGATTGGAAATCACCAATAAAACCAATTCGTCCTGGCTTCCTTTGGTTTTGCAGAAAAATCATTGTTTTTTCGTCGATTTCTTGAAGCATTTCTGAAGATCCAGCAATATCGAATAACAACTCGTTTTTCAGTTTAAAATCCGCATCTTTGGCTTCATTGCACTTTGCACCAGCATGTTTTTGTACAGTCCGCCAATCCTTGGACAGATCTGTCCAAGGATTGGCGGACTGTACAAAAACATGCTGGTGCAAAGTGCAATGAAGCCAAAGATGCGGATTTTAAACTGAAAAACGAGTTGTTATTCGATATTGCTGGATCTTCAGAAATGCTTCAAGAAATCGATGAAAAAACAATGACTTTTCTACAAAACCAAAGGAAACCAGGACGAATTGGTTTTATTGGTGATCTCCAATCGATACACGACGAGGACATCATCGATGAAGAGATCAATTTCATCCTCGACAAACGCAAAAAAGCCAAATACGAAAGAGAACAAAGTATCTCGGTAAGATAAATATATATCATCGATATATATATATAAATATATAGATCGATAGGATAAAATCGGTAAGAGAAACATTGAAAAAATTGTGTCCAGTTTCGTAATTAAAATTATTTTTTACAATATTTTGTTTTCAGGCGATACTGTTGAGTTGGTAGAGAGCAGCCAAGGTAGCCTTCTATTTTCTTCTCAAGGCAGTAATTTCTCGTTAGAATTTTTCGATCGAGATAAAACAGAGAATGCTGAACCACCACATCACAAGAAATTTCGAGGCTCAGTAAATGTTATTACCGAGAAATTAGTTGCAACTTTAGACAAGTGCCTCATTACCGATCGAAATTCTGTATGCATTATAGCTGCAGTGGCTAAAGCATGCGGATGCGACCTCAGGATGCTGATAATTAACAGAGGCTCGATTCACAAGTATCGAGAAAAAATACGTAAGAAACTTGCCGAAAAAATTAAAGAGTTGTTTCCTTCTTCCAAATTATGCGCTCCAGTTCTTCATTGGGGTGGAAAATTATTTCAAAATGTATTCCAAAATGAAAAAATTGATCGCGTGGCTATAATAATCACGAATGAAGGAAGTGAAAAAATTTTATCGATTCCTGGACTAGAAGATGGACATGGCTCAACGTAAGCGAGTGCCATCGCTGAGGTAATTTAAATTGAAATATATATATATTGTTTTTTTCCATCGAATATATTTATATCCCGGCAAGCTTCCTTCATTATTTACATAAAAAAATATTCGAAAAGTCGGCTTTGGGCGTTAGAAAAAAACTGAAAGAAATTCAAAATATAAGAAAAGTGCTTGAGCATTGCCACACTCTCATCTACTCCAATATTAGGTTTTTCTGGTAGTTTTTAATTTTTAACGGCTCTAATATTCATCGTCTTTACGTGTGTTTGCAGGTTCTTCAAGACTGGGGACTTACTGAGTCAATTAAAGCTCTCTGTTGCGACACCACAAATGCCAATCTTGGTTCGAGGAATGGTGCTGCAGTACTCCTTGAGCAAATCCTGGGTCGAGATTTGCTGTATCTTCCCTGCAGAGATCTCATTTTCGAGCTGGTATTGGGCGGAGTTTTTGATGCACTCATGCCTGCTTCAACGGGTCCTTCGATACTGCTGTTCAAAAGATTCCAAACATCCTGGAAAGATATTAATCAGACGAAATATGAAATCGGTATAAGAGATGACAAAATTTTAGCAATATTGCAAAATAACCTCGAGAGCGTACACGTTTTTATAAAGCAATCGCTAGAATCACAAGTGCAGCCGCGTGACGATTATCGAGAACTACTGTCCTTGTGTTTGATCTTCATCGGCAAAGTTCCTCGTGACGACGTGAAATTTTGCAAGCCCGGTGCTTTTTTTCGTGCGTGCTGGATGGCGAAAGTAATTTACTGCTTAAAGATCTTTCTTTTTCGTGAGGTATTTCGTTTGACCCAATCCGAGAAAAAATCCTTGACGGAAATATGTATCTTTATCCTTCTCGTATACATTAAAGCATGGTTTACGGCTCCATCGGCAATAGGTGCCCCCAACCATGATTTGAATTTGTTGAAAAGATTACATGATTTTCGAACCATCAATTCTGTTGTAAGCAAAATTGCTCTGAAAAAAATGTCGAACCATCTTTGGTACTTAAACGCTGAAAGTGCTGCAATGACATTTTTCGATGAAACCGTTTCTGCCGACGTGAGGAGAAAAATGGTCGAGAAAATTAAGAACAAGCAGCCTCAAGATGAAAAGGAAAGTGAAGTTTGTAAACGATATGCTCCTTCTCAATCGGACGTTATGTCTCTGTTTAATAAAAATCTGGATTATTTTATAACCCCTCAGTCGATGGCTTTTTTCGAAAGGTTCGAAATTGATACAAATTTTCTCAACGAAGATGTATCGGTATTAGTGGTGTTCAAACGAGAGCTACCAGTTTGGTGCGCATCTTGTAAAAAATATTAACGTTGTTAATGATGCCGCGGAAAGAGGAATTAAACTCATTACGGAATATAATGATAGGTTTAGCCATGATGAAAATCAAAAACAATTTATTGTGCAAGTCGTCGGAGAGTATCAAAAAATGTATCCGAATGTCAACAAAGCGACTTTACTCAAACCGCTTCACCAATGAAATTGCACCGTGATTGAAAAAACTTAAAAATCTAAAATATAGTTAACTCTGTGAAGTTAGGAATCACAGAAATTATTCTCGAAAAAATCTGTAAAAATTCTCTTGCGTGCCCCCCAATATGCACAATAAATGTGCTAAGTTTCAAATTTTTCTCGTGAATATTATGCGAAGAATAAAATATGAAAGTGACGAGTTCGCAAAATACACGTATTTTGCATTTAAGATTTCAAATCCTCGGTGGCACGTTTTGAAAATTTTTGAGCGCCTTGAAACTTTGTACGATGTTTTTTTTATACACCTTAATTGTGTTTTCGGGTTTTAATCGCAACAACAAAAATGTGACCCTAATAGCGGCTACCCTAATATATATATTAGAGTGGTTAAAAAAAAATTGCTATTTTTTTTTTCGCGGGCCTCAACGGAAATTGTTAGTACATTATGAAAAACTGATTTTTGCAAAATTTGAATGGTCTAAAAAATTTTTTAGATAGTGCTCAAACGACTTTTCCATATTTTTTTCCATTTTTTGTTGAAAATCACAACATGAAATTTTTTTTATTCTGCTCTCATAGCGGAAAATCTTAGTGCTTGATGAAAACGTGATTTGTGCAAAATTTGATCACTCTTAAAAAATTTGAACAGCTGCCTCAAGTAATTTTTCTGCATTTTTTTTCAATTTTTCGATAAAAATGACGAGATAATCAAATTTTTAACTACAAAAATCAATTTTTGGCTTCCTATTAAAACGAGAGTCGTAAATATTTGATGAGACGATTTTCTCAAAACTTTTTACTTCAAAACATTTTTTAAGCTAACTTAAGCGGACTCTTATTTTCGTGTACTTCTAGCTAAAAAGCATGTCGAAAGATAGTAATAAATATAACAATTTCAAAAGATGTGTTTGAAAACACGTATTCCAGATAACAGCATACGAGTATCTACAAACTTACGTGCTTACTTCGAAGATGCAGTTGAAAAATAGTTGCTCTTAACCAATTAATTCGACTTATTTTTATTACCAATTTCATTGTTAACTTTTGCTGAAATTTCCTCCGTTTCCAAGTTTGATTCTTTAGTAATCCATGATATAGATTCTCTTCGATTTATTCGTTAATCAATCAACAATTCTTTTTGTCTTTATGTGAGACTGTTGTGAATATTTTTTTTTTGCAATGTCAAATAATGCATCCAACTGTTTTTGAAAGACATTTTCATTCAACGTTTGAGTTGGATTTTCCCGTAAATGATTTTTTTTAAATACCGTCCACTCCAAGCGCAATTTTGTGATTTTTTAAATATTGACGCAAGGTCGAGACGTTTCTATTCCGGTTTCGCTCCAAATATTGTTTATTTCCCCGATAACTTTTTATGCACTCTCTCGGATAGAAAATTTAAGAGTTTGGTGGTAATAAAAAAATAGACCCAAAGCTTCCCTATTTGTGGGTAATTTTCGTTTCACAAATTCTTCGATTTCCGTCCTGACTAAATAAATTTGACGACTCTTACTATCGTCAAAATGCGCTGTCATTTTTCACGTTATATTTTTTTCGTTTATCGACATGTGCCTCACTACACAACTACTGGAAACAATTCATTGAATCGCGAAAAGAAAACCTATGGACAGTGGAACAAAAAATGGCGCTGTAGCTTCAACAGCACCGCGGTTTGTATCGCACGCGTTCGTATGACCTTGTTTACTTCAAAACAACACACGCATATTTTTCACACTTGTTAGACGATAAGGAATGTAAATACCAGGTAACGAATCGAAACTCAATCGTTGAATGAAAAGCTCTTTGACAAAACATTGAATGCATTATTTTACATCTCAACGAATAATATTTATGAAGCTCTGATACAAAGACGGAAGGTTTTTTAATTAATCATCGAATAGGTTGGGGTGAATCTATCTCATGTGTCTTTGAAGGATTAAGCCTAGAAGCGGAGAAAATATAAGCAGAAGTTAACGAAGAAATTAGTGATGAAAAAAAGCAAATTGCATGGTTTCTGTTTGGACGTTACTGTAACAATATTTTGACATCGAACTTTTTTTTACACTCAACATAATACAATAAATATATAATGGACGGAAGAAAAGATTTTTAATTGTATAGAATGTACTGAAACAAAACATGTGAGCTTGTTTGGGAAACGTTGTCCACGTTTGCTGGCCTATAACAAGTGGCCCAAATCTTCAAAATAGGATGGTAAGAAGAATCGTACGTCGTATTTCAGCAAAATTAATGTTTTGTAATTCATAAAAGAATGAATTATTATGTCGTTATTTTTTTCTCTATTCTACCAGGAATTTCATCCAAGAAATGATTATAGAGTTTCTGGCATTGGGGTATATTTTTTTTAACAGCGTTCTGCAAATAGCAATTCATGTAAAGCCGTTTAGTGGGATGCTGAATTAAGTTTTTCAATTCTTTTATGCCACATACTAGAATACATATTTTTTAACGTATAGCTCGTAATCATTCTGTTATCATTTATCATGATGTTTAATTGAATACACAAGAAAATGGAAAGCAATCGATTGAGCTAATTGAAAAAACTTTTTGGAGCATTAATGCTTGAAGAAAATTATGTTTTCATCTAAAACTTATACCTCTTATTATGAGAGAAAATAAAAAATTAACTAATGTAGTAAAAGATTCGATTGTTTCGTGATTTTTAGACGAAAATTGAAAAAAAATGTGAAAAAATTATTTGTGGCAGCTGTTAACATTTTTTCAAAGCATCTAAATTTTGAGCGAATAACACTTTCATCAAGCACTGACACTTCCTGCTATGAGAAGAAGCAAAAGAATTTTCATGCCGAGATTATCAACAAAAAATATATTAAAATACCAAAAAGTCGCTTGAGCACTATCTAAAAAATTTTTGAGACCATTTAAATTTTGCAAAAATCAGTTTTTCATAATATACTAACAATTTCCATTGAGGCCCGCGAAAAAAAAATATCGATTTTTTTTTAACCACCCTAATATATATATAAAGCGCGCGAAACGGCGGGAAAGAGAAAGCACGCTATACAAGCGAGAGAGAGGGGACGAGGTTTAGCGCGCTGTCTCTCTCACTCAGCGGCGCGCAATGAGAGGGGGTAGCCTCGTTCAGTGGGCAGCGTGACGGACAGTAGAGAAATGTAGATTATTGTTAAAAGGGCGTATGTCCCGCCCATTCGAGCACGACTTACACCTGTCTGATCCTAAGAAAGCACAGTATCCCGAAACGTTCGATTTTATTTCTCTAAATCATCATATCCCAAGATTGGCTGGACGGATTTACTTGCAACAGACTAATAGAAAGAGAAAGTTCGGAAAAAAAATCGTCACCAATATTCAGATTTTTTGATCAAACGCTTCGTCCGTCAGAACGGTTTGAAAACGCCATGACGTCATAAAACCGGCATATTCGCGTATATAAGAGTGCGATAGGCCTCGCGCTGGCTTTTTCTTTTAATACCTGGCGTCGAGCCGCTACCGCGTCTCTTGATTCAATTTGTAGAAAACTGTCATTTTTTCTTGAACCTAAAGAGCTTATAACGAATTTTATTGAGTAGAAGTGCAAGAAGTGTTGGTGTTTCTTGAAATATCTTTTGTCGGCATTTTTTTGCTGATTTAAGATTGTAATCTTTTCACGAATATTTGGATTTACATGAGTGGGGTTGACGTTCCGGAGCATTGTATCTTCTGAGGTAAGTTCAGTTTTATTTCATTATTATCTTCGAAAATACGCACGAAAATAAAGCAGCAGTTTTTTTTGGCTGGAAGTGAAAGTTTCACGTAAAGGGATACCATTATTATTATTAATTAGTATTGGTTATATAAATTAATACTATATAATATAATATATAAATAAATAAATATAATATATAAATATAATAAATAAATATATATATATATATATATATATATATATATATATATATTAGGGTGGCTGCAATTCGGGTCACATTTTTTTTTGCAAATTCCTTTGCGGAAACATCATCAACATAAATTTAAAAAAATGTGTACCAAGTTTGAATGCGCTAAAAAAATTTAAACGGGTGCCACCGAAGATTTGAAGTTTTAAATGCAAAATACGTGTATTTATTGAACTTGCTACTTCATTATTTTCTGCTTTGCATAATAACGACGATACAAATCAGAAATTTGGCACACTTATTGTTCATATCGAAGGGTAGAAAACGGATTTTTTTCAGATTTTTTCGAAAATTATTTCCGTAATTTTAACCGTTACAAAGATAACCATATTTTTTATTTCTTTCAGTACTTTCATCGCGGTCAATTGATGCAGTTTTCAACGTCACTTTGATGCATTTGGACAATGTTTGATCCGTAATCAACAGTGTAAACGTGAAAAAAACTCATCAAAACTCGAATTCACGTTAAATTTCATCGATGAAGCGGTCGAAACAAAGTCCGTCTGCCAACGTTTTTGAAAATCTCCGACGACTTGCTTCATGATTAATCTTTGTTTCTCATCGTTAGTGACTCTTTTATTCCCACTTGAAGATCCTGTGAAGTTACATGGAAACCAATTTTCTTTTTTTTTTTTTTTCAAATCAATGGTTGAAACCATTTTTTGACTTTGTTTTTAATATTAAAGTAAGCGTAACGTGACATGAATATAGTGGAGGTGAAATCTTATTTTATGTATCATGTTGCACGATTATTATGATTTTTTCTGTAAATTGTAAATAATGAAATTGCCATTGCCTTAGTGATGGCACTTGCTTGTGTTGAGTCATGCCCATTTTCTAATGCAGGAATGGATAAAATTCGTTCACTTCCTTCCTTTGTAATTATAGCTATGTGGTCAATTTTGTTATTTAAGGATAAGGGCACGGGGGCACGTAGTGCACAAAAAGGAAGTAATTTTTTTATTTATTTGCGAAGCTTTCTACGGATTTGTTGTCGATATTTCTGGGTCAAAACCCTATTAATAATTAGCGTATTGACATCGCATGCATAAGCCTCAACTATTGCAGCTATAATACGTACAGCATTTTCAATTGGGAATAAAGCATTTCTTCAAAATTCCGATTAATTTCTCATTAATAACGATAACTGAGCTCCCAATTTTCTCTGCAAGTGGTCATCTAACAATTGATCTAAAAATTTAGCCGAGAAGTTACACCCTTGTGAACGAGATTGGGTACTGTGGCTGATGTCTATCAATTCGACAGTATCGTCAAAAAAATATTTCAATTATGAATTTTAGTTATAGAACTGGAAAATATTTATCACATCTCTCACCGATTTTCCTATATTCTATTACGGGCTTGTTTGGGTTTATCGAGGCTTAAATTCATCTTTTCATGGGTGTTATCCTCATCGAATATTGATCAAATATTATCAATTAAACCAATTGGTTTTGGCTTTCTTCGGTTTTGCGAAGAAATCATAGTCTTCTCGTTTATTTCTTTTAGCGTTTTTATACAGTCCGACAATCTGTATACAATTTCTCAATTTTTGCAACACACTTGTATAAACCTGGCTCAAGAAATACTAGCTTTTTCCAAGAAATACAATTTTTTCTTTAGGATCATCGAAGCAATTTATTGTAAACTGTAATTTATCTAACGCATGTTCGAAAAGGCATTTTCAACAATTGCAATTTACTCGGCAATTTATTTCGATAAATTTGTGAATTAATGTTGCCAGTAATAAAAATATTTTTCGCAAATCATATTTTCTTACCATCGCTGCTTACACTTTTACAAGCAGTGTTCCATCGACTGTAGTAACACGTGTAATGTGTCTCGGAAGAAGTGAGGAAGGTTGAATCAAGGACGCGTTTTATTTTCTTTCTGCTATGAGATGAATTCGATTTTTTAGAACATCACCGAAAGAGGCGCTTTCTCATATTCGAGCTCGCAGTAATAACGAACGGACAAAAATAAATTCACCTTTGTTTACGATAACAAAAAGAAAATATGATGCGCCTTTGTCTTGATCTTTCTTACAAGGAAACCTTCCCAGGTGTACCCCGCCGATTTTGTTCCGCTTGGAGTATGTTATTCTACATTGAAATCTAAGAGATACCTATTTTTTCTTTTTTGCGGAAACTCATATTTAAGGGGTGAAACACACCCCTAAAGTTGAGGTCTCCTAGGGGAGGTTGTTCAGTTCCATATATATGCAGACAAGGGGGCAAAATCAAACCAATTGCATTCAATGCTTCATAAAAAGTTATGACTACTCGATTTTTTTCAGCCCTGAGGGGGTGAATAAGCCGAAGTTATAGGGGTTGAAAATTAAAAAAACGTTATAACAAATAGAATATGCTCGATATGGAAGTGAAAAAAATTGCATAATTAACAGTTTCAAAAGTTAAGACATACATGTTTTTGCATTTTTTGAAAAAATGCATCCTTAAGGGTGTACTACCCTTACATCCGAATACCTTTAATTTCTGTAGATACGTATTTTTTTATGTATCTATCTGCTAGAAAATATTCTTTTGGATATAGAACATATCGTGAAATTGTTTAAAAAGATTGTTATCTTTCTAGCCGTAAATATTGTCTGAAACAAAATTTTAAAAAGATTATTAATTCTAGCCGTAATTATTGTCTGAAACAAAATTTTAAAAAGATTATTAATTTGCATCTGTGTCACTATTTTGCTATGGAGGGTTTATTTTTATTTTTATTTCTTTATTTTTTATTATCAAAAAACTGTTGAAAAAATAGGCTAAATTCGTTCTCGTTTTGTTAGAGAAAAAGAAGTTTGTTATACACGTGATGATTGTTATTACAATCTCGTAGCAGTAAATGAACTGATATGTTTTATCATTTCGAACCTTACTTTGTATATGTTCGTTAGCCTTGCTTATTAGCTATCTAATTCTTCGAGTTGATATTCTACTTCACCTATCATTGAAAGAAGTTTCAAAATACGTTGATAAGAAATATATAACTGTTATCTGCCTCTGCCTCTCTTATTTAACATATGATGGCCTGTGCTACGCTTATAAGTCGCGTTCTTGAGAAATTGCTTCAATTCGATAAGTGCGAGTTAGAAGGAATTTATCTCGTGATAAAATAATATCAACAATCAAAGGCGTGTATAGCTCTGTGTTTTGTTTGCAATCAAAAGTTGTTAAAAGTTCCATAAGTTAAGAAATCAAGTGTATTTATTATCAAAAATGGAAGTGAATCCGCTTAATGTGATACGATTAGTTTTGGCACATTTTCAAGCCCTAAATATACCTGAAAGCCCTATAAATAATGGTGAAATACAATTAAAAGAAAGCATTGAAAATATATTAACGAATGCTATGCAAGATTACATGGGCGTCGAAACAATCGTAGAAGATTCATTATATTTCCAAGAACCTTACAAAGATTGGGATATGAAAATAGTAGAAGATGAAGAATGGGGATCGGCAATCAATGATCCGGTACTACCTCCGGATGTTTGTACTACTGATGATGAATCTGTTTCGTACGAGTATAAATCGAGGGCAGTCAACTATTGGAGAAGTGGCAAAACTAAAAATTTGAACCTATCAAGCGTTAAACAAAAATTTAGAGAAGTACAGTTAGTGACTCAATTAGAAAGATGGGCTAAATATTTAAATAAAGGTGGAACTTATAAAGAAAAAATAGCTAGAATTTGCGAGTACACTTTAGCCAATTTTAAAGCTGCCGTTGATGCTGGTCTTATGGTACATGACATCGACTTGAAAAAATGGGCAATGCAAGCACAAAAAGAAATCGGTCATGAAGATGTCCGTTTTAAGGCGTCAGACAAGTGGGTACACTCATTTAAGAAAGCTCATAGGAATGTTTCCAGAAAAATTAGTAAATTTCTCACAAAAAAAAGTATTGAAAATGCAGACAATCTGCGAAAGCTTGCTGAACAATTTGTTTCTGAAGTGAACAACGATATAGAAGAATATGGGTTATCGAATGTCTACAATTCGGACCAAAGTGGTTTCCAATTAGAAATGCATTCTGGAAGAACATTAACGGTTGAAGGAGAGAAACAAGTTGAATGCCTTGTACAATCAATTGCTTCTACAACACATAGTTATACGATTCAGCCCACTATAGCAGGTGACGGAAGGCTTCTTTCTCCGCTATTCCCGGTTTTGAAAGAACCAAGTGGTAAATTTGGTCCAATAGTGGAATCGTCACTATTCAGACCAGAAAACGTTTACATAGAAGTATCGAAATCTGGAAAACTCACTTCAGGCAATAATAAAAATTATTTTTTTAGAGAATTCCTTATATTGACACATAAGATACTGTTTATTTCTTGCAACGAAGCAAATTGAAAAATTAATTCATACTTTCAGAACATTTTAAAACCTGGCTACAAAATGTCTTCTTCCCCCAAGTTGGTTCAAACAGTATTTTATTAATTGACTCCTGGACTGGACATTGCCCTTGAGCTGTTGACGAAGCGAAACCTCGGGATAAAAATATAAAATTAAGAAAAATACTGCAGGGTACAACGGGAAAGATTCAACGTTTGGATGTTTTTGGCTTCCGGATATGGAAAAATTATGTGAAACATTTTTCTGACAATGTCATATTAATGGATTATGATTTAAATTTGCATTTACGAAATAATATAATTAAGCTTCAGTCACTTGTTCACAACCAATTATCATCTCCACGATATGTAAACTTATTTAGGTATTCATGGTTCAAAAGCGGTTATAATGAATGGCGACCGAGGAATTTTGAAAATCCTGTAGATTTTAGTTTTAAAACTTGCAAAGCGCATTGTGATGTACCCGTATATCAAATTATTGCTGTTGTTAGGTGTATTATTGGGGTAGTCGGTCTGTAAGACGTTTGAGGTGTCGGGCCACCTACGGGTGAGGTACTAGTATCCGAGTCTTGCAGAGGGTAGACCACATGGCGGCTACCCATAAAACTCGCATGGTTATCAGATTCGTCTATGACCTCTAGAGTTAGAGCAAAGTAGCGACTGACGAGTAGAGAGATGTGGTAGAGGTAACGCGAAAGTGTCCTCGACCGTGACTCGTCGCGGTTGCAGAGGTAGCTTTGCTAATAACGAGTACTGGGGGGAGGGGGAGCCCCACGAACTTGCCACTCGTGCCCCCTCAACTGGTGACGGTCTCTCAGGGGCGTGGGCTAGAAAGTCAAGCCCGGACCAAGGGTTCACCCGGGGCAGCCAGGTGTAAATTGGGAGCTGTTGAACGATAGTGCGCTGGCAGGGCGTGATCTCTGCCCCACGCACTTGGGTGCCGTGTTGTAGCCAATAGGCGGAGACAGCACGTTAAATACAAAGGTGTGCTTAATGTTGTTAGGTGTTCATCGTGTAAAAAATCATTATGTTTCCAACACTTTTTTGACGATTTCCACTATTGCAAAGAATATAATGAATAATTTCATTTGTCAATCAAAAATACATTTGTACAAAATACAGCATATAAAATATAATAAAAACAATGATACAATAACTAGAAATATTAATATGCTAACAATGTGATTGAAAAGAATTTTCATTATCTGCGATGCCTAAATCATATGTTGTAACGATTATTATATATAACGAAGACGAAATCGCAATTTTTTTATTAAAACAATTTTTTTCAAGGGATTTTTTTTTTTTATGTTGATAACAATCTTACATCCATTAATATATCCAAAATATATTAATATATCCAAAAGAATATTTTCTAGCAGATAGATACTTAAAAAAATACGTATCTACAGAAATTAAAGGTATTCGGATGTAAGGGTAGTACACCCTTAAGGATGCATTTTTCCAAAAAACGCAAAAACATGTATCTCTTAACTTTTGAAACTGTTAATTATGCAATTTTTTTCACTTCCATATCGAGCATATTCTGTTTGTTATAACGTTTTTTTAATTTTCAACCCCTATAACTTCGGCTTATTCACCCCCTCAGGGCTGAAAAAAATCGAGTAGTCATAACTTTTTATGAAGCATTGAATGCAATTGGTTTGATTTTGCCCCCTTGTCTGCATATATATGGAACTGAACAACCTCCCCTAGGAGACCTCAACTTTAGGGGTGTGTTTCACCCCTTAAATATGAGTTTCCGCAAAAAGAAAAAATAGGTATCTCTTAGATTTCAATGTAGAATAACATACTCCAAGCGGAACAAAATCGGCGGGGTACACCTGGGAAGGTTTTCTTGTTAGTCTGCATATCAGTATACGTGCTACTACAGTCGGCGAAACACTGTTTATTACAGTACGAGCAACAATGGCTAGAAAATACGAATTACGAAAAAATATTTTTTTGATTGGTGAAGTTTATTCGCAAATTGTTGGGAATAAATTGCCGAATCAATTGCAAGTGTTGAAAGTGCTTTTTTTCAACATGCGTCAGTTAAATTACAGTTTAAAACAAAGTGCTTCGATGGTCGTGATGGAAGTTTTTATTTTCTGGGAAAAAGCTGGTATCCCTACACTAAATTTATATAAGTGTATTGAAAAAATTGAGAAACTGTACGGAATTTGGTGCTCGGCACAAAAACGTGCCGGCAAAAAGTGCAATGAAGCCAAAGAAGCCGATTTTAGACTAAAAAATGAGTCTCTATTTGATATCGCTGGATCTTCAGAAGTGCTCAAAGGAATCGACGAGGAAACAATGACTTTTTTGCAAAACCAAAGGAAGCCAGGACGAATTGGTTTTATTGGTAATATTCAAACAATACACGATGAGGATATCACCGATGAAGAGATGAATTTCATTCTGGAAAAACGCAAACAAGTCAAATATGAAAAAGAACAAAGCAACATTGGTAAGAGATGCGATGAAAATATATTTTTCAGTTTTTGTAACTAAAATGAATAATTGAAATATTTTTCAGACGATATTGTTGAGCTGGTAGACAGCAGCCAGAGTACTCAATCTTGTTCTCAAGGGAGTAACTTCTCGGCTGAATTTTTTAATCGAGATAACACGGAGATTGCTGGGCCACCACCCCCAAAAAGATTTCGGGGCTCAGTAAACGTTATTAATGAGAAATTAGTCGCAACTTTAGACAAATGTTTAATTTCCGATCGGAATGCTGTACGCGTCATAGCTGCAGTAGCTGAGTCATGTGGATGCGATCTCAATACGCTCATTATCAACAGAGCGTCGATCCACAAATATCGGGAGCGAATCCGTAAAAAATGCGCCGAAAAAATTATACGGATATTTCCTTCTTGCGAACTTCGTGCCCCCGTGCTTCATTAGGATGGAAAATTATTGTAAAATTTTTCGCAAAGTGACAAAGTTGATCGCATGGCTATTATAGTCACAAACGAAGCAAGTGAACAAATTTTATCAATTCCTACACTAGAAAATGGATACAGTTCAACGCAAGCAAGTGCTATTGCCGAGGTAATGTAAATTTTGTATTGAATGTCGTGTCATTTTACAGAAAAAAGAAATAATCGTGCAACACACAATACATAAAATGATATTTTACGTCAACTATATTTTTTGAAAGAAAGCCCAAAAACCGTCTTATTCAAGTATACAAGAGTACGGCTGGTTTCGTGCAAGCCTTCTCTTTTAATAGTCAGGGTCGATTTACTACCACATCTCTAAACTCGTTAAGCTTCCTTCACTATTTGAAAAGAAGATTCTAAAAATCGTTTTATGTTAAGAAAGATTAAAAGAAAAGGCAGTATGAGAGAAATTTTTCCGTGCGGTGTTGTGCTGTTCCAATTTCTGATGCGAGGGTTTTTTGCTCGTTTTTAAGTCCTCTTTGCCCTTATACTTATGGTTTTCATGTGTCTTCACAGGTCCTTCAAGATTGGGGACTTACTAAGACAATTAAAGCTCTCTGCTGCGGCACTACAAATGCGAATCTTGGTTTGAGAAATGGTGCTGCAGTGCTTCTTGAGCAAATAATCCATCGAGATTTGCTATATCTGCCATGCAGGCATCATATTTTTGAGCTCGTGTTAGGTGGAGTTTTTGATGCACTCATGCCTGCTTCAACGGGTCCTTCGATCGCGCTGTTCAAAAGATTCCAAACATCGTGGAAAGCCATTGATCAGACCAAATATGAAATTGGTTTGAGAGATGACAAAATTTCAGCAATTTTGCAAAATCACCTCGAAGGCGTACACGTTTTTATAAAGCAGCGATTGGCATCTCGAGTGCAGCCACGCGCTGATTATCGCGAGTTACTGTCACTGTGTCTGATCTTCATCGGCAAAGTTCCTCCTGATGACGTCAAATTCTACAAGCCAGATGCTTTTTATCGTGCTCGCTGGATGGCGAAAGCCATTTATTGTTTAAAAATCTTCTTGTTCCGTGAGGTTTTACGTTTGACGCAATCCGAGAAGAAATCGTTAGCTGAAATGTGCGTCTTTATCATTGTCGCATACGTTAAAGCTTGGTTTACAGCTCCATTAGCAAACGCAGCTCCCAACCATGATCTCAACTTTTTGAAACAATTGTATGAGTATCGAAAAATCAACGTTAACGTAAGCAAAATTGCGCTTAAAAAGATGTCAAATCATCTATGGTACTTGAGCAATGAATGTGCCGCCATGGCATTTTTCGACGAAACCATTTCCATCGATGTTAAGAGGAAAATGGCAAACAAAATTCAGAGCGGGCAACCTCGGGGTGAAAACGAGGATGTTTCAAAAAGATACCCTTCTTTTCAATCCGATGTTACGTCTTTGCTTGACAAGGACGTTGATTTTTTTATAACCCCTGAATCAATGGCTTTTTTCGAACGGTTCCAAATTGACACCAGCTTCCTCAATCACGATATCTCCCAATGGTGTTTGAGTACGAGCTATCCGTTTGGTGCCCAACTCGTGAAAAATATTACCGTTGTCAACGATGTTGCCGAAAGGGGAATCAAACTCATTACAGAGTACAACAGCAGACTCACTAACGATGAGGAACAAAAACAGTACCTGTTGCAAGTCGTCGGGAATTACCAAAAAACGTATCCAGATGTTAACAAGAGGACTTTGCTTCGACCGCTTCGCCGATGAAATCTCATGTAAGTTCGAGTTTTGATGAGTTATTGTTAAGTGTACACTGCTCATTACGGCTCAAACGTTGTCCAAATGCATCAAAGTGACATTCAAAACTGCTTCAATTGACCATGATAAAAGTACTAAAAAAATAAAAAAATATGATTATCTTTGTAACGGTTAAAATCACGGAAATAATTTTCGAAAAAAATATGAAAAAAAATCCGTTTTCTACCCTTCAATATGAACAATAAGTGTGCCAAATTTCAGATTTTTATCATCGTTATTATGCAAAGCAGAAAATAATGAAGTAACAAGTTCAATAAATACACTTATTTTGCATTTAAAACATCAAATCTTCGGTGGCACCCGTTTAAATTTTTTTAGCGCATTCAAACTTGGTACACATTTTTTTAAATTTATGTTGATGATGTTTTCGCAAAGGAATTTGCAAAAAAAAAATGTGACCCGAATTGCAGCCACCCTAATATATATAATGTATAAAAAAAAAATAAAAGTAAAAAAAGTAATATAAATTAGTATTAAAGGTTAATTAAACCTTTAATAAATTTAAATTTAATACATTTTTATTAAATAATTTAATAATAATAATTTAATAGTAATTTAATAAATAAAAATTAATAAATTTTAATTCAATAAGTTTTAATTTAATTAAATAAAATTAAATAATTATTTAATAAAATAATAATTTATTAAATTTTAATTTAATAAAAATTTAATAAAGGGAATATGCCTGTGGTTTTTTTGTCGTGACCGAAAACTTTTTTTCTCTTATTCCGTACGGAATGAAATTGAGTATTAAAAAGTCAATACGTGAATAGCATAAGGGACCACATGGATGGAATAATCCATTATTTTTTAATGATATATTCCACAATTCATAAATAGCAATTAATGGATTACACGTTGAAAAAATAAGGCAAAAATAGAAAGTATAGATATCAAAAGCTCTGACTAAAATATTCATTACATTTATTACGTTTGTAATTTTGAAAATCGCTGCGATTTTCTTTTTAGAATTGTAGGTATAGTAGAGCAATGCTCTGAAATAAATTAATTGTAGATAAATATTGGTAGAAGTGTTCGAATCAATTGTTACATTTAAGTTTATTAACATGACGATGGATAAACACCAACAATAAATTTTGGTACAGTAATTTATTTACAAGGTTCGAAAGATTTTGTTGAAAAAGCCGTCCATATTTTTTCTATCTTGCAGGTGGTAAATTTCAATACAATAATTTATACAAATTTTCAAAAATAATTTGATCAATAACCAAAAATCGAAATAGTGTGCACGGAGAGACAAATATCACAAAAATTACCGTGCTCTGCATAACAAATTAGGTACGAAAGACTTTACTGGGCTAGTTTATCGAAAAACAAATTAAACATTCCAATCAGCATCGCAGTATTTGAAATAAGGCTATGAATTTTTGGGATACCGCATAGTCAAATTACGAAAAGCCTATAAATTTTTGTAATATGGCACAGTAAAATTTCGTAAACAGCACTGTAAAAAGTCTAATTACTAAATAAAAGTTCGAGCAGTGGCTCGATTCCCCTACAGAAAAATAAATTTTCTGTTTGGAAATGCGGACGATTATGTTTCTTCCGTAGAAATTTTTCTTCTTAAATATACATGCCGCAGCGATGAATTTTCATGCAATGCATCCAGATAGTGATGGGCAAATGTGGATTTTATGCTATTTTTTCACTCTCGACTTTTTTTACTAGACAGTTTAAACTCATGATACTGTAATCAATTATTTCCATATGGTTAATGAATAATGTTATCTGGGAATAAAAAGTTTATACGTACAAGTAGATTTATTAGTTTTAACATTGATATAGAAAAAATTACGCAAACACTTATCTATTTACAATTTTTTTATGTAGGAAATAATTTAAAAAGTGATGGCAGAGGAAATCAGCTGTTCTTCCGGGAACTTAAATCGGAGTAAGTTATAGTCTGTCTGATAATCGTTTTTAGAAATTTGTTCTGAACCCTATGATTCTTGTTGTTTAATAAAGCAAACAGTAGTTTTTTGACTAGAAATGGTTATAAGAAAAACCATATGAAATTGTAATAAAAAAATATAGTTGGGTGCTGTTTTAGCTGATATATCTGGGGCATTCCACACCAAATAAGCCACTTTTGAAATTCGCACTTTTAATTGTTTCGATTTTTTTCTCTAATACAGCTCATTGACAAGAACTCGTCTGATTTTTTTCAAATTTTTATCTCAACACGTTCATCGGAAACGAATTTTTGAAAAATGTTGCGATTATTTTTTTCAAATATCCATAACTCTCTTTAAAAAATGTGGTAAACCGAATGGATGAGGGGTCAATTTTTTAATTTTAAAACATACTTTCGTTTAAAAATATGCAGAAAATTATCAAAACATTACATGAATCAAATTTTTCAATTCTAAGCATGAAATGTTTTTTCCCAAATAGTTAGCCCCCTTCGATTTTGCTGTTCATTTTTTATAAAAAACTATTATTTTATTGAGGAATTTTAAGCCTAGTGTGATCGTGGGGAAATCGTCTATTGTATATTTTCATAATTAAAATATAGATTTTTTTTACGATTAATTATCTATAACTCCCTGAAAAAACGAACAAAGCGAATCGCCTAGGGGCTTAAAATTTTTGTTCTTAAATTTACTTTTGTTTAAAAATATGTGAAAAATTATTCGAAGTTTACATCACCGCGTTTTTCCAATTCATAGCGCTTGTACTAATTGATTTGTTACTTTAATGTTTGTACGGAAGCATGATTCATTTAATGAATTTTAAGGCGGAAAACCAGTTTAGACGGGTCAAAAAATCGACTTTTTTTATTTCATAAATTGTTAGTAAAACTATTCAAGAATATGTTGCCAAAATTTCAAAGCAAAATTCCGATTAGTTCCGATGCTATGAGCACTTAAGTGACCGCCCGTCACTTAAGTGCTCAGGTAGTCCCTTATTCAGTTACCTGGCTCAATATCCCTGTACTACGGGATAATAGAGAGAGGGGGATTTCGGCAGATGTTCTTGATTGGCCTTGGGTAGAAGGTACTCGAACCTTTGGAATATTTCGACAGAGCGTCGAGTTTGGTCAGTTTAACTCCGGCTTTCCTACCGAGTGTTAGAAGTAAAAATGTCAGCGTATCCGAAAGGTTATCGTGAGTGTAGTGAACGACGTGGTAGACCACGTAAGAGATCCTTCCAAGGAAATCAACACATCGGGAGTGAGTCAAGTGTTAGTAGAGATGGAAGTGCCAGCGCAAAAAACTTTCGACTGCTACCAGTGAGAATGTGACTGTAAATCCTGTACATTGTTATAGGCTCATCGAATTTTTCACCGTATTCACTGGCTTGTCGGAAATTCTTATTTGTCGAAATTACAAACAGAATGTGAAATGTCAAGAAACTGGAAAACGTGGCCTTGGTTTCAAGCTTGTTGTCGATTGCCACTGTGGATCGAGACAAATCAATTTAGGTCCTTTACTCAACACTGGATTTGAGATAAATCGTAGGATTGTATTTGTCATGCGGCTCTTAGGTGTTGGCAGACAAGGACTGAATTTATTTTGTAATTACATGGACATCGGCAATAGTATAGCTGAAGAAACTTACAATGGAATTTGCATACACATTCACGCCACTACGAAAAAAGTGTATGAATTCTGCTGTAAGAAAGCTGTTGAAGAAGAAAAGAAAGAGAACGAGAAACGCGAGAGACCTACTCTGAATTTGAAAGTATCTGGTGATGGAACTTGGAAAAAACGAGGATTCAAATCACTTCATGGTGTTACAACGCTCATCGGATATTACTCCGAAAAAGTCATCGATCTGGTTGTACGAAGCAGTTACTGCCAATCATGTATATATTGCAAGAACAAATCGAAAAATTCAGCGAAATATCTAGCATGGAAAGACGATCGTGACGAAGAAAATTGCATGAAAACACATGAAGGCTCCGCGGGAAGCATGCAAGTGAAATCTGTGAAAATGATGTTCTTAAGATCGGAGGAATTATATGGTGTAAAATACGGCAATTATATCGGTGATGGAGATTCGAAAACGTTCACAGCAGTTGTTAATTTAAATCCCTACGGTGATGAACTGACAGTTGTCAAAAGTGAATGCATAGGCGATGTTCAGAAAAGGATGGGAACTCGGCTCCGAAACATCAGGAAAACTAAAAAACTGGACGGAAAAGGAAAGTTGACAGAGGCTTTGGTGAAAAAGCTCAGCAAGTATTACGGCTCAGCGATTCGAAGAAATGTAAACAGCATCGAAAACATGAAGAAGGCCATAATGGCAACTTTTCAGCACATGATATCTACAGACGACAATCCACAACACGACAAGTGTCCAGAAGGAGAAGACAGCTGGTGCAAGTGGCAGCAAGCTAAAGCACTTGGAACGAAGCCTGAAGCACACGCTGCCTCATTACACCCCGACGTTCAAAAAGAAATTCTTCCAATATACAAAGATTTATCGAGAGACGATTTGCTGACGAAATGTTTAGGCGGTCATACGCAGAACGCTAATGAAAGTTTCAATTCGAACGTTTGGCGATTGGCTCCAAAGCACCTACATGCTGGCCTGAAAATAGTCGAGGTTGCAGCATTCTTGGCTACTGCGTTATTTAGTGACGGAAATTCAGCCCTTCTAATGCTGATGAACGAATTAAAATTCGTAGTTGGCTCGCAGAGCTTCAATTTTACCGGGAACATGGATGAGCAGCGCGTGAAAAGACAGGCGCAGCTCGTTAGAGACCAAGGAAGCTCGGAAAGCTCGTCAAGAGGAGATGCAAGCCCGAAATGATGCGTTTGAAGAAGAAGAGGGGTTGCTATATGGTGCTGGAATAGCTGATTAACCGGTGAGCAGTTTACATAATTAATTACTGCCTTGAATTTCTCGTTTTTGCTACATTTTTTTTCAAACGCGTTTTTCTCGAAACGACTTTTTTTAACTGGTGGGCATTCTAGCTCAAAAAGTTATTGACCAATCGTTCTGAAAATTTGTGTGAATATTCTCTATTCAATTACAATCTATATGAACCTAACTCTGGGATGATATTATTATTAGAAATATTTTTAATGCCAAAAAGGTGAGAAAACATGGTATAAAAACATGACATTGTGTTCAAACACCTCAAAAACATGCAATTTTCAACTTTTTTTTATCACAATTAGGTTCATATTCTTAGGAAATATGTTGTTAACGAAAAAAAAATTGTAATGATAGATAAAAATTGCGACTTCAAGAATGCCCACCAGAAAAAACTCGGATGGCGATCGTCTATGGGCAGCAGCTTCTAACAGTATTTCCGGCGGAAATGACTTGAAAAAATTACAAAGTGTACTCCAAAACATGAATAAAATATCCTCCAAGTTTAAACAAATTCTGATAATTCCTTCCCCATAAAAAAATTCACGAAAAACACCAAAATTTTGGTCTCCAAAACTGGTTTCTCACCTTAAGGGGACAGAGCTAGTTGGAACGTCAAAAAAAAGGCCTTTTTTCCGATTTTTTTTTGGTCAAACGATAAAATAGTTCACAACAAAAGTTCTTCCGTTTAAAAGATACATATGTAATGTATATGTTGCAATTTTTTCAACGCAATACATATCGAAATAAGCTGGTGACCGTCAATTGCCGAGGACGCTGCAAAAAAAACACGGTTTGCGGTGATCAAGCTCACGCTGCAACGGCTCATCTGAAACAAAAAAAACGGAGGGGATTTTTAGTTAATGATACAATGCTCCGGTTGAACGAAGGGTTTTGAAAAATTTCCATTTTTCACAAAATGGCGGCCGTTAAAAGTCAAAAGTGTTTTTTTGACCAAAATATCAGTTCCATTTTTTGCTATTAAAAATAAAAATAATTATCCAAAAAAAAAATCCTTCGTTCATATGGAGGACTACCATGTATAGAAGAAGTGATATAAATTTCAACCCGATCGGTAAAGCCGTTCTCGAGCTACAGTGATCACCGACTTCAAAAACATGGTTTCGAGAAAAACGCACTTAAAGTTTTGAGTACGGTTTGCATGCAGATAAAAAATTTTTTTTGTAACTTACATAGAATCGTCTATTCCTGGGCCATATACTTCGCCTTCCTGCGCTTTGTTGGTGGTATTAGAAGCCACTTTTAGCTGCCGCCGAGCTACTCTCGCCTCTCGAGTATTTTCCAGGGATCGCCGATTAGCCTGCTTTATTCGAATAGAATCCTCGGCCTTGGCAAACTCGTGTGCGTACGGTCCCAACTTAATCCCCATGGCATCGAAGACTGCCAGCAAACCGTATGTACCCTCGTTGAAAGTGCAGGTAGCAATGTAAGCGGCTATGCTGACGGTAGTATAGCTGGCAGGTAAGGTTTTCGGCATGACCTTCCAAACAATTTGATTAAAACTTTCGTTGCTATTCTGGGTGAAACCTCCAATGCACCTTTGCAACAATTCAGTGTTTGTGAGACTTTCGTATATAGGCTTTATTGCATCGAAGACTTCCTTCGGCAACGCAGTGAAATCGTGTTTGAAAGATTTCAACGTTTTCTCGGCCTTTGCTCGTTGATATTTGCACCACGAGTCAGCACCTCGTGGACACTTGTGATGCTGCGGTTTCTCGTCGGTTGAAATCTTGTGGTAGAGCGTAGCCCAAATAGCATCCTTCATTTTTTTGACCGAATCAGAGTTGTCACGAATAGCTTTGCCAAAATACACGGACAATTGGTCAATTAATTTAGCAGTCAGTTTCCCTCTACCGCCGAGTCCTTTATTATCTTTTTTACACGATCGTAGACGGGTGCCCATCCGTTTTTGAATATGGCCAACGCATTCTTTTTTCGTCACTACAGTTTCTCCATAAGGAGCAGCTGCAACAATGCCAGAGTAAGTCTTTGAATCTCCATCCCCGACGTAATACAAAAATCTCACTCCAAGATTTTCGCACGAACGACGAAACATTTCGATTACAGCATCGACCTCCATCTTTCCCGCACTGCCTGTATGATTCGTCGAACAAGTTTCTTTGTGTGCTTCATACCATTCTTGATATTCTTCCGTGTCTTTTTGATTTTTCCAAACTTCACAAGCCTGGCAGTAAGAACTTTTTACAATTACGTCAAGAACTTTGCCCGTGAAATGTCCTATTAGCGATGTGACGCCAAACAGAGACGAAAATCCGCGTTTGTGCCACGTTCCATCACCTGACACAATCAAATCAGTATTCTTACTTTCACTGTTAGTAGAATTCAAGTTTATCTCTTCTTTAGAAGCCTTCTTCATAAAAAATTGAGCCATATTTTTACTCGCTTCACAAATATGCTCCAGTAATATGCAGTACGTAGATTTAGCCAACCATGGCGGGAAGTCCATCAATGCGCAAAATTTTTTTGCACCTTTGTAACCGACGCCTATGACACGCATCGCTAATGTGAACCTTCGATTTATTTCATAAGAATGGTGAATAAAATCGCACGACGGTATGTATTGAGGAGTACACTTATCACACACCACAGAAATTTTGAACCCAAGTCCACGTTCGCTTACTATTCCAAAACATATTTTACTGTTGCACTTAGCACATTTTACGAGACTCGCGAGCGACGAAAAAACAGTAAAAAAATTAATTATTCGGAAATTAACTGCATCTGTTTTTGGCACATGATATTCGTCCTGACCTCTTAATTTTTTTGCTGATGTACTTGCTCCGCCATCATCAGTCTCCGCAGATTTTGGATTGAAATACTGTTTCCTTTTCAAGGGTCGTGTTTTATAAACCCGTTGACTTTTCCGCACTTCTCTCGATATTTTTCTATCCATCTTGGACTCGAAAACTCACGAAATTGTTCCGAATATGGACGTTCGCACGCTCCAACGTTTTGAATCTTACTGATACTGAAACCGTATTTTGAACTACGAAAGGCCTTTCTTATTTTCTATATGTATATATGAGTGTGTAGGGCTATATTGATGGTCACAATATATGTATGTATACGCAATACAATAGAGACCTTCAGGTACCCTCTAACGGACTCAGCTAGTCGAGCGGACAGCTGCCGCTACCTGCTTACCTATGGCTCAGACACGACGTGCTACAAAGTCTTGTATTTCGGCGAATAATGGTCCGATTTACATTTACCTGGGCGGAAAATGTTCGTAAGAGATTCTACTTTTTGAAAATGAAATTAAAAAAAAATCGATTTTTCGAAAATTCTAACTAGGTCTGTCTCCTTAAGCTAAGTACAAACGTGAGAAAATAGCTAGTTCTATTTTTCAAGTTGTTAATTTAACCCTTTAAGACCCGACTTTTTTGAAGTAACGCAATTTTCGTCACATTCTGTATGTAGAGGTTTTCGGGGTCGCTGATTACGAATCCGATGTCAGATTTTCGAAATTCAAAATGGCGGATTCCATATGGCGGACGAATTTTGAAAAAACTATTCATTTAGCCTGAAACTTATTACTCGGGAGTTTTCGGGGTCGCTGATTACGAATCCGATGTCAGATTTTCAAAATTCAAAATAGCGGATCCAATATGGCGGACGACTTTTTTAAAAATCGATCCAATTGGCCTAAAATTTGTTACTCGGGGGTTTTTGGGTCGCACATTACGAATCTGATGTTAGTTTTTTTAAATACGAAATGGTGGATCCAAGATGGCGGATGAGAAAATCAGAAAATGGATCTACACTCATGAAAATAACTACCTGGGGGTTTTCGAGGTCGCTGATTATGAATTTGATGTTAGTTTTCCGAAATTCAAAATGATGGATCCAAGATGGCAGACAAAAAAAAGAAAGTGGATCTATGCTCATAAAAATGATTACTCTAGGGTTTTGGTTATTGATGATTACAAATCCTATGTCAGCTGTTAACAGTGACCCCGTAAAAGTTTGAGTGGTCATTTTCTGAAGCGCAAGTGAACTTATTAAATTTTCGTCCGCCATATTAAATCTGTCATTTTGAATTTCGAAAAACTAACATCGGATTCGTAATTAGCGACCCCGAAAATCCCTGAGTGACAACTTTCAGGCCAATTGGATCGATTTTTAAAAAAGTCGTCCGCCATATTAGATCCGTCATTTTGAATTGTGAAAATTTTGAAAATCTGACATCAGATTCGAAATCAGCTACCCCGAAAACCCCCGAGTGATCATTTTTATGAGCTTAGCTCAACGTAATTTGATAATTGGCATTTTTTTGCAATTCTTACCAAAAACATTCATTTGTTTATATTGTTATAATTACAAAATTGTTATTAATTTATTGCACTATAAATTTTTTCTACAAAGTAGTCCAAATTTGTGGGTCATTGGCGTTTAGAAATCAAAAATATATTGATTTTTGACAAAGTTATGAACTTTTGAATCCAAAAGTGGTTTCGATCGAAACCGCTGGGACTTAAAGGGTTAATTACAGATTTTTGTTATTGAATAGACATATTTCCCCACCATCATACTAGTTTAAAATGCATTAAATGAATAATAGTTTCCTATAAAGATTTGACAGCAAAATGAAAAGGGACTAACACTGCGGGAAAAAACATTTTTTGCTTATAATAAAAAAAATGATTTATGTAATCTTTAAGTAATTGTTGACATATTTTTAAACGGAAGCACCTGTCAAATCGAAAAATTTGACCCCCTTATGCATTCGGTTTGTATGCTTTTTCAGGGATTTATGTATGATTAATAGTAAAAAATATCCACAATTTAATTATAAAAAATACAACGAATGATTTCCCCATCATCAAACTAAGCTTAAACGTCATAAAATAATGATAATTTTTAATAAAAATTCGAGATCAAAATCGAAGGGGGAAAATAACATTTCTCGCTTAGAATGTAAAAAATTGTTGTATGTAATATTTTGATGAATTCCTACATATTCTCATACGAAAGTACATTTTAAAACTAAAATTTGGACCCCTCATCCATTCTGGTTACTGCATTTATGAGAGAGTTATTGATATTTGAAGAAAAAAATCGGAAAATTTTTCAAAAATTCGTTTTCGATCAACTTGTTAAAATAAAAATTAGAAAAAATTCAGATGAGTTCTTTTCAATTAGCTCTATTAGAGAAAAAAATCAATACCATAAAAAATGCGAATTTCAAAAGTGGCCGATTTGGCGTGGAATGCCCCATCTATATGTGTAACTCTTTGTGCCGAACAACTATTCGACAAGAATTTTCACATTATTGTTTGGGTATGTATAAATGTAAACTATGTCGATAGATGTAACGGCAGAGGAGGCCGAATCAATCGACCCGGCTGATATTGAAGAAAATTTGACTAACTCTGATATCGACGAGCGAGAAAATCATCAATTGCTCTTGGACGAGTGCGACAATCATGTATTTTCTGATGGTAAATATGTCAAAATCATCGTCGAAAAATCGTCACTCAAAGGGGGGCTTGTTGATATTTGCCAATTGTGCCCGCAGTACCACGAGATAAGTGGATCATTTAGGATGTTGTCGAATTTCAAAACACACATCAAGGTAAATTTGCAGACCATTATTCCCCTAGGAATATCGATGTTATATGAATCGAGCTGCGATTGTATCTTTATTGTTTCATAATATATTTACAGTCGATGCATAAAACACACCTCGACGAATTCGACAATTATAAACTCAGCAAACGGTAGCAGCCAAAAATCCGAGATCGAGAGGTTGTTACTACGTGCAAATTCTCTCAAAAAAATTTCGGAAGTAACGTAGTGAAATATGTACTTGAAAGTATGGCCCCCTTGAGCACTGTCGAGATGCCAAGTTTTCGAAGATTATTTGATGGTGCGTCCGTAGGAAAATTAAGGTATCAAGAGACGCGGTAGCGGCTCGACGCCAAGTATTAAAAGAAAAGCTTGCGCGAGCCCTGCCGCACTCTCTTATATTCGAATATGACGGTTTTCGGTCTTTTTTATTTTTTTTTGTATACAGTCAAGAATTTTTTGAATTCTAGATTACGTTTTTTTTCAAAATTTCGCCTAATGTATCGAGTTCATAAAAGTATATCCAAAATATTTCACGCAGTTATTGCATTTATTGAAAATTAATTCGTGCCATCAATGCAGATTTGAATATCAAGCAAACGAACAAGTCATTAAAGCACTTGTCGAGGAATACGCTTTGCAGGCGAATTAGCATTTTGTAAGAAGAGAAGATAAAAGAAATTAGTAATCGTCTAGAAAAAGAAACGACTTACGTCTGCACCACAGCAGATATATGGACTTTGCGAAGTCGCCGATTTTTAGGTGTAACAGCTCATTGGGTACGGCACTATCTAAATTAACAGTGGCTGTCTATAACAAAAGTTATTTACTGCATATAAATAATCACACGGAAGAGAGAGAGAGGGGGGGGAGGGAGAGAGATAGAGAGAGAGGGAGAGAGGGAGAGAGAGGGGGGTGGGAAAGAGGGAGAGAGGGAGAGAAGGGGAGAGAGAGAGCGAAAGGGGGGAGGGAGAGAGCAGAGGGGAGAGGCGAGAGGGAGGGGGGAGAGAGAGAGAGAGACCTTTAAGCTAAGTACAAACGTGAGAAAATAGCTAGTTCTATTTTTCAAGTGGTTAATTTCATTACAGATTTTTGTTGTTGATTTGACTAATATTTCCCCACCATCATATTAATTTAAAATGCATTAAGGCGAGAAACCAGTTTAGGAGGCTGAAATTTTGGTGTTTTTCGTGAATTTTTTTAACGGGGAAGGAATTATCAGAATTTGTTTAAACTTGGAGGATATTTTACTCATGTTTTGGAGTACACTTTGTAATTTTTTCAAGTCATTTCCGCCGGAAATAGTGTTAGAAGCTGCTGCCCATAGACGATCGCCATCCGATTTTTTTCTGGTGGGCATTCTTGAAGTCGCAATTTTTATCTATCATTACAATTTTTGTTTTCGTTAACAACATATTTCCTAAGAATATGAACCTAATTGTGATAAAAAAAAGTTGACAATTGCATGTTTTTGAGGTGTTTGAACACAATGTCATGTTTATATACCAAGTTTTCTCACCGTTTTTGCATTAAAAAAATATTTATAATAATAATATCATCCCAGAGTTAGGTTCATATAGATTATAATTGAATAGAGAATATTCACACAAACTTTCAGATCGATTGGTCAATAACTTTTTGAGCTAGAATGCCCACCAGTTGAAAAACAGTCGTTTCGAGAAAAATGCGTTTGGAAAAAAATGTAGCGAAAACGAGAAATTCAAGGCAGTAATTAATTATATAAACTGCTCACCAGTTAATCAGCTATTCCAGCACCATACAGCAACCCTTCTTCTTCTTCAAACGCATCATTTGGGGCTTGCATCTCCTCTTGACGAGCTTTCCGAGCTTCTTTGGTCTCCAACGAGCTGCGCCTATTCTGTCTTTTCACGCGCTGCTCATCCATGTTCCCGGCAAAATTGAAGCTCTGCAAGCCAACTACGAGTTTTAATTCGTTCATCAGCATTAGAATGGCTGAACTTCCTTCATTAAATAACGCAGTAGCCAAGAATGCTGCAACCTCGACTATTTTCAGGCCAGCATGTAGGTGCTTTGGAGCCAATCGCCAAATGGTCGAATTGAAACTTTCATTAGCGTTCTGCGTATGGCCGCCTAAACATCTCGTCAGCAAATCGTCTGTCGATAAATCTTTGTATATTGGAACAATTTCTTCTGAATAAGGGACTACCTAAGGGACTAACTGAATAAGGAACTACCTGAGCGACCGCTGCGGTCTAACTACCGCGTGCTTCGGCGCCGAACCGACGGGCGGTCACTTAAGAGGATGGATCAGTCGGCTTCGAATTTTTGAATGAAAAATTTGTTCACACCGCCGTTCAACCGATTGCGATGAAAATTCAACTGTGTATACAGTGGTATAGCATAAATCCGCTGAAAGAGCGATTTTACGAAATTCTCAAAAAAAATTTGATTTTTTGTTACCATCGGAGTAATCTTACAATTACTCCGAAAATAATTAACGGATCAATTTTTTGGCCTGTCAGCGGAAGCTTAATATTGCAACCAAAATTTTGAGTCCGGTTGCATCAAAATCTATGCTAAATTGACGATAAGTTTCCATTTCGAAATTTTTCTCAAAAAATTATCGATAATATACTGACTTCGTCAGATTTTAGTTCACCGAAATGCCGCCTCGCATCGCGATCATCAATTTTTCAATTGTCGATTACTGTGAAATAAACTTTCGGGGAAATGAACTTTTGCAATAACTTTCTACGCTTTTTCGAATCAATTTTTTCGAAAAATACTCCATTTTTCATATGAATGGATGTTATAAGTGAAAAATCGTATCTCAGCGGGGAATCGAGATTCTTCCGTGGTCTTACGGTCTTATGTTGCACAACAAACATAAGTACTAGAGGAAGAATTGTCATTGTCCAAGGGTTGATCTAACACCACGTTTGTTCGCATCAATTTTTACGAAAAATGCGTCATTTTACGTAGAAATGGAGGTTATAAGCAAAAAATCATAAATCGTTGTCGCTACGGTCAGTCGCTAGCGACATTGTCGCTACGGACCGACGTGCTAAGAGTTACAATTTTATCCGCTTCACTGGTGGCGCCGCGGCTGGATGATCTCGCTCGATAATATTTTCGAGACGGGGTTTATAACATGGCTGCCCCCTTGAGTATGTGCGCTCGCGTTCATGTCGGTTTTTCTGTCATGGTTAATTAATTAATTAATGAAAACAGTGTTCTCGTGGCTTCGCGTTTGTTTGTGTAAGTGTCGTGAACAAAGTGGTGAGGTTTCGACTCGATCGCAGGATAAATTTGTGGGTTATGAGCGGTTTGTTCTTCGATATGGCTCTGTGTTGGTGTGTGGGTAGATTGCTCCCGTTGTCACTAGGATTTAATTGTTTAATAATTTGCAAATTCGAGGAAAATCGGAGCTCTTGTGACGTCAACTTTACCGCTGGCGAGTTCAATTCATATTGAACTACCCAGCAATAAAAAACGTTGGAGACGTGCGAAAGAACTATCGTTCCTTCGTATGAACAATGTAAATTGTTTATTGATTTTCACCACTCTTTTGAGCGAGAACCCAGTGGTTTTGACCACGGGAGAGTTCAATTCACATTGAACTGCCCAGCGATAAAAGTCGTAGAAGACGAACGAACGAACAATCGTTCCTCCGTATAAACAATATAAATCGTTTATTAATTTCCAACGCTTTTTCAAACGAGAACCCAGCGGTTTTTACCGCTGGACAGTTCAATTCACATTGAACTACTCAGCAATAAAAATCGTTGGAGATGTGCGAAAGAACTATCGCTCCTTCGTATAAACATTATAAATTGTTTATTGATTTTCACCGCTTTTTCAAGCGAGAACCCAGCGGTTTTGACCGCTGGAGAGTTCAATTCATATTGAACTGCCCAGCGATAAAAGTCGCTGGAGATGTGCGAGAGAACTACCGTTCCTTCGTGTAAATAATATAAATTGTTTATTTATTTGCACTGCTTTTCCAAGCGAGAACCCAGTGGTTTTCACTACTAGAGAGTTCATAGCACACTGAACTTACACCGAGAAAAATTGTCGGATACGTAGAAACGAATCTTTCGTTTGAATAATAATAACAAATTATTAATTATTCATATCGCTTTTACGGCGAAATCCTAACAATTATTGCTAAGGTATTCAATTTTCATTGAACTATCCGACGACGGAAATCGTCGAAAAGATTGAAAAAGCATTATCAATTTACACATGTATATGTATATGCGCTTTTTTCATGTGTGCATATACAGGCATGGTCTCGCACACGATTTTCGAGAGAACCCTTCCTCTTGAGTGTTAGTGGTGCTAATGCACACGCACAAACACACGCGCGCGGCAACCGTCTCGCATCAGATTTCTCGTGCGCGCCCAGTGCATTGAAACCTGATGGAAGACGCGCGCTGCGACATCTAGCGGTAGTCTGCGGTAGCTCCTTGCGAGCTTAGCAGTACCGCCAAGCACGGGGGACAGCGGCGGAGTGTTTCGTCAACTGCTCTTAAGTGCTCATAGCATCGGAACTAATCGGAATTTTGCTTTTAAATTTTGACAACATATTCTTGAATAGTTTTACAAAAAATTTATGAAATAAAAAAAAGTCGATTTTTTGACCGGTCTAAACTGTTTTCCCGCGTTAAATGAATAATAGTTTCCTATAAAAATTTAACAGCAAAATCAAAAGGGACGAACACTGCGGGAAAAAACATTTTTTTGCTTATAATAAAAAAATTGATTAATGTAATCTTTTCAGGATAGTCATTAGTACTGCAGAGTCGCCGAGTGAGGCCCTCAGTGTACGGTCGGCCTCTCTCGCTTGGACTCGGTAGTACGCGGCTTCTGACCGTTCCCCCTTCCACCGACTTCTCGAGTTCCGGCTTCTTCTTCGAGTTAATTCGAAAATTTTCATGCAAGGCAACGCTTCGCTTTTTCTGTTCTCAAATTTCGTTTACCGGCACGCTTCGTTTCGGGTTTGCTTCGCGATTACCTTTCATTCGGTTCTGCTCAATGAAGGACAAGTAAAACGATTTACGACCGGTTTACTTCAACGATATTGTGCAGTGCGGGTTTCTTTCAAGATTCGTTCACGAGAATTCTACTACGACGACTAGGCTTGCTTTCGGACTATTCTACCGGTCTTTACCACGCCGTCCGCGCGCACACGTTTCGCCGCCATTTTCTTTCTCCTCAAGCACATTTCTTTTTCTTTGCCGATAAATCAGTTAAATAAAACGGCTATTCATCGAAATTTATTGCGGTACTTCGATCTGAGTTGTTACAGAAATTTATCTGAGTTAATTTGTACTATTTTATTGTTTTTGTGACGACGAATAAACCTTCGTTCGATTGTTAATTTTTAACAATCGCAGTGTTTCTTTTTTTGTGCAATTCATCCGCTCTTCAGCCCCTTCATTTTTCCTCGCTGAAAACTCCTGAAGAAAATTTACCTAACTTTCCCAAACCAGAATTCATGGCCTCTTCGAACATTTAATGGTCCTTCGAGCCAGATCGGAAATTGGATGAATTTTTTTGGGTTCATTTCGGTGTGAAAGGATCGGGTGTGGACATTTTCATCAAGTGACCTTCGAACTAGGCAAAAGTGCTGCGTCGTGTCGTCTTCGTCGCACTCACACGCGGTCTCGCGCGCACGAAAACGTGTTCTCGGTCTCCGCTTTGTGCGGCTCTTCGTAACGTCGAGAATGCGCTATAGACTCTTCGCGATAGTGCGCGCTCTCTCAGCATCGGGACTCGAACTCTCCATGCTATACAGTATACGTGCTTACTCGCGTCACCGGGACTCTTCGCGCTACAGTGCGTGCCAAAATTCTTTGGTTTGTTCGCGCGTGTAAAGTTTCATAGACGCTTTCGCGCTGCGAAAACCATTCTTTGGGTTTTTTTTCGCGGTTAAAAAATTTTGTGGACGCTTTCGCGCAGTGCAAAATTTCTTTGGTTCGCGTTCCGCGCAGTGTATTTTCAGACGCTTTCAGGCTGTGAAAAAAAATTCTTCGGGTTTTTTTCGCGCGGAAAAAATTTTGTGAACGCTTTCGCGCAGTGCAAATTTTTTTTGGTTCGTGTTCCGCGCAGTGCAGTTTTCATAGACGCTTTTCGCGCTGTGAAAAAATTCTTCGGTGTTTTAGCGCGGTTTAAAAAATTTTGTGGACGCTTTCGCGCAGTGCAAAATTTTTTCGGTTCGCTTTCGCGCAGTGCAACAATTTTTTGGTCGCCTTTCGCACTATGCAAACCTTCTTTTGGTCGCGTTTTCGCGTGGTTAAAAAATTCTTCAGTGTTTCGCGCGGTTTAAAAAATTTTGTAGACGGTTTCGCGCCGTGCAAATTTTTCTTTCGGTTCGTGTTCCGCGCAGTGCAGTTTTCATAGACGCTTTTTGCGCTGTGAAAAAATCCTTCGGTGTTTTTCGTGCGGTTTAAAAAATTTTGTGGACGCTTTCGCGCAGTGCAAAATTTTTTCGGTTCGCTTTCGCGCAGTGAGAATTTTTCTTTCGGTTCGTGTTCCACACAGTACAGTGTTCATAGACGCTTTTCGCGTTGTAAAATAATTTTCGTGTGCTTTTCGCGTGGTCAAAAAATTCTTGTGGACGCTTTCGCGCAGTGCAACAATTTTTTGGTCGCTTTTCGCTTTGTGAAAAATTTTCAGTTGACGCCGTCGCGCCTTCTGGGACTTGCGCATTATTTGTGCATTGTTTTCGGCCAGTTTTCACACATTGTTTAATAACTGACTTACAACCGGTCTACTTCGAAAATATTGCTTAGCACGTGATATTCATTCATTCGGGACAATGCTTCAACTACGACCATCTTCGCGGTACAACGCACGCTCCCTTCTGCGCATTGCTCGGACTTTTCGCGGTACAGTTTGCGCTTTCCAGTAGTCTTCGTATTATTCAGACTTCTGTATTATCTTGCGGACATTTTCCGGTAGCGCGAGCTTTCGTCAGTACCATTTCGGCGCATATTTCCGGTGACTTTTCGCGACAGTATTCGCGTCAAAACTGTCGCATTAGCGCTCGGACTCTTCAAACCTTTCAGATATCTTTCAATAGAGTGCGTGGTTCTTCCGCTTTCTTGCCCTTTTCTCGTTCGTTGCGAGTATTTTTCTTCCATACATGCGTCACCAAAGTGCGCGCGCTCTTTCGCTTCCGTACCGTATCCTTCGTATTTTTCGTTCCTGTTTGACATTCTCGATATATTGCGTGCTATCTTCGACTTTGTGCATCATATTTCGGATTTTTCGGAGTTTTTGCTATAGTGCGCGCTCTCGTCATTGTTCGTTTTATTCAGACTGTTAACAGCCATTTTCATAATAGTTGTACTCGTGCCTATTTTTCAATCGGTCTGGGATTTTTGAACATTCATCGACAAGGTTCGCACTCCCTTCGCTCTTCGCATTCTTCGTGACTGTGCTTCGGATATTTGGACTTTTTCCGCGACCGTGCGCTCGTCCTTAATCGATCCTTTCAAACTTCGTTGACCTTTCCCCGTGAACTTCCTTTTCGGATAGTTCTGCGCATTCATGATGAGCTACGTTGCCAAAATAGAACTCAGTCACGGAACTCTTTGGCCAAGCCCGTCGCAACTTCGTCGCCAATTGAGCCTCAGGTTTGACTTGGCAAAAGTTACCCGAACGGTGCAACTTCTGGCTCTCACATGCACATGGCAACGGATCATCCTTCATTGGCCCTCCTTCAACTTCATCAGAGAATGCTTCCACTTCATCGGGCACCCTTCAACTCGCTGATTGAACTTCAAAATTCTTCGTTACATCTTCCTTCTGTTCCCGCGAATAAAACGATTTACGATCGAGTTATTCGCGTTGATACTTCAGTTCTCCTCGATTATTATTAGCGAGATTAAACCGATTTACGCCCGATTTGCTCGAGTTAATAAGTCAACGGACTCTTCTTCATATCAGCGAGTTCATCGACCTTCAGTCTTGTTGGTCACCAGACAAGCAATGATCTCTTCAACTTCGGATACATCACATCGAGTACGGCTGTTAATCAAACCTGGTGCTGAGTAGTCCTTCGTTTTGAAACAAGTGGCTCAGCTGCTTCGTCCACAATGCATAGCCGCTTCAATCGATATCATTGGCACCGGAATTCAGGCAGCTGGATGCACACGGGGAGCTGTTACCGTGAAACTTTCTTCAATTCACGATCTGGCTTCATTCCTCGAGGGTCAAATGACTTCATCGTCGGAGCTGCCTCGTATGGGTTACTCATCGAGTCAGACAGTGTCAAGGGCTGAGTCACCGCCCCTATCGCTCAACGGATCCTTCTGGGTTGGGTCGTACTCGGTCCTGTCGACGACATCAGTTCAACTTCAATTCGAGGTCAGCATGCTTCAGTTCAGGACGAGGTCTCTTCGCTGCTCACAAAGTTTTCCGGAGCAAGAGGAAATTCCATCGGACTCAGCCCCTACTACCAACTCCGAGGATACTGTTTGCGGATGATCCTTCCGTGACACGCATTCGAGAGACTCTTCTGGACGGTACATCGTTCGGCTTCCTTTCAAAACTACCGAGATCTCCGCGACCGATGTCGTCAAGAATATGAGACGCTTTCTCATATGTCTCGCTCCTCATTGGCTTCTCCTTTAACGCCGGTAGATCATCTACCGCATTATGGTATCGTTTGCGCTCACAGCGCCACTACACATTTCGGGTCGACCTCAACGTTTCATTCGAAACAGCGAGCGCTATCCCGCTTTCCGAGCTTCTTTACACCGGGACCAAACTTCAATAAGACCTTTAAACTTCAATGTCTCAACTTCAGGCAATCTGCCATGGAGGGTGCTCTCCACCCTCAAAATGGACAGCAAATTCAAGGGAAATTCTTCAGGACGTGGCCTCTTCAGAATCAGAATCGGCCGAGATTGTAATTCAATCAGAGGACTCCAGCGTCAAACTCCTCGGTCTGGTCGGGAATCTTTCCGAAGACCAGTCCCGCTTCACCATTCAGCCTTCCAGTCTCGCTTCAACAGAAATGGATTCCCTTCAGAGAAAGTTTGAGTGATCTTCCACTCATCTCTCTTCCTCGGTTGCCTCATCGTTCACCTTCATAAACGACTGAGCTTCATGGATTTTCGGATGCTTCACAATTGGCAATGTCAGCCGTGGTTTACCGTCGAGCAACTTCATCGGATGGGTCTTCAGCGGTTACTTTCGCCTGCTCGAAGATGAAGATAGCACCACTTAAACGGTTGACTCTTCCGCGGCTCGAGTCAACTGCAGTAATTCTTCTGGCATGGCTTCTTTCGTATGTCCAAAAGACGCTGGAGCTTCCAAATGTTCCAGTGTTTATGTGGACTGACTCTTCGGTGTCATGAACCTGGATGGTTGGCATCAACTCAAACTGCGACCTCGAGCAGCACACAGGTATCATCTTTACTTCTTCTTCAGGTCCTCTTCTGCCGATTTGGGATCTTCTGGAGCGGTACTCTTCACTCAATCGGCTTCTTCGAATCACCGCAATCTGCCGGCGTGCCATTGCGTGCTTCAAGAAAGTTCCACATACTTCGTTAGCCACACCAATTTCACGGGGAGACCTGGAAGAGGCGAAATTCTTCTGGATACGCCTCGTTCAATCAGCTCACTTCACGTCAGAGCTGCGCACGCTTTCCAGCGGTGCTTCACTTCAATGAAGCAATTCGTCGTCTGGTCTAACACCTTTCATAGAGCAGCTCGGCAATCTTCGCGTGGGTGGTAGTTTGAGAAATTCACTCCTCCAGCACGAGGCTAAACGCCCTGCCATCTTGCCTCGAACTTCGGGTCTAATGACTCTCTTCATCTCAGACGCTCACCTCACGACTCTTCATGGCGGCATTCAAGCCATTCGTATTGAATTCTAGGTGGCCGATCTCTAATACGATCCCTCATTCCTCGCTGCATACTTGCGTACGGTTTCGAGGACCTTGGGCTCAACAGCTCATGGGTCAACTTCCCTCGCCAAGAGTCACGCCTTCACGTACCTTTCTTCATTGTGTAATTACTTACGCTGGACCCTGCACAATCAAAACTTGGCGAGGACGGGCGACAAGACTTGCACTTCGGGCTAGTCACAGACTATATCACGGAAGGCTTCATTGCAGCATATCGGCGATTTTCAAGCCGACGTGGCATCTGCCACACGTTGTATAGTGACTGTGGAACGAACTTCTTCGGAGCAGATGCCGAACTTCAGGCTCTCTTCAAGGCTGGCTCAGCAGAACTTCAAGGGGCAATCGCTTCGCTGACCAACCTAGGGACAAGGTGGTCCTTCAATCCACCAGCCGCACCCCATATGGGGGGAAAGTGGGAGGCTGTCTTCACGTCAGCAAAATACCATCTTCGACGAGTCATTCGGGAGACTGCACTTGCGTATGAAGAATTTACGACTCTTCTTACGCAAGTCAAGGTAGTTCTCAGTTCACGGCCACTTTGTCCCCTCTCGGATGATCCTGAGGATACTTCAGCGCTCACGCCGGGGCATTTCATCAATGGCGATGCACTCATAACGGTGCCCGACCCATCTCTTACTTCAGCTCCAGAATTACGGTTGTCACTGTGACAACTTCTTCAGGCAAAGCTTCAGCACTTTTGGCAGAGATGGTCTACAGAGTATCTTCAACGCAATCTCTCAATTTCAAAATGGCATCACCCTTCGCACGAGTTACAAGTTGGGTCACTTGTGCTCATCACCGATGAGAGACTTCCACCTTCAAGATGGCCGCTTGCACGAGTGATTGAACTTCATCCGGGTCCTGATGGACTAACCCGTGTAGTCACCCTTCGAACGGCCACTTCCACTTTCAAACGACCCACAAGGAAACTATGCATTCTACCGGTAGATTATTCGGCAACAGAGATTGCCGAAAGCGGGAAGAATGTTCAGGACAGTCGTTAGTACTGCAGAGTCGCCGAGTGAGGCCCTCAGTGCACGGTCGGCCTCTCTCGTTTTGCTCCATCGGGCTTGAGTTTAGAGTAAATTGCGAAAAACGCTAAAAATCGCTAAAAATCGCGAAAAATTGGAGTACTAGTGTGTTTTGATCTAATGTGAGCAGATTTCTTATTAATTTTGAAGCCCTCAATCTAAATCTAGTGCCTTCTTTGTCCATTCAAGTTCAAAATTCTAAGATATTTGTGAAAACCCCCTGAAAATAGCTGAATTTCGTAAAAAAAAATTTTTTAAACAGTTCTCCACTTGTATCGAACTCTTTTGTCTTCGAATGATCTATGGCAGCGGATTTCTCTTTCGTTTTCTACTTTCATTTGTTTCTCTCTTTAGCATCCAGCAAAAATCCGCCATCATATTGACATCCCACCTTCCTTGATACCGAGCTTCCATGACACTTATGTTTTGATGAAATCTTTCACCTTGTTCTTCACTATAGTCTCCAAGGTTTTGAGGAAAATAATCAAGGTGAGAGTGTAGGAAGTGCAATTTTAGATTCATCAAGCAACCTAAATTTTAAAAATTTGCCAGTAGTTCCTCGACCAAATTTTGGTAATTTTCACTTTTCTTATTACCCAAAAAGTTCTGACAACAAGATTTAAAACTTTGCCAAGCTGCTTTTTCAGAGTCGTTCATTGTGCCAATAAAATTTTCGTCCTCAAGTAAACTCCGAATTTGTGGTCCATCGAAAATTCCCTCTTTCAACTTAGCATCATTTATTGCTGGGAACTTTTCTCCTAAATACTGAAAACAATTGCCATCTTTATCAAGAGCTTTGGCATCAAGAGACTCGGTAGAGTCTCGGGACAAGTACATTGGCAGCTCTGCCGTCTGCTGGCCCGAGGCTCGCCGAGTCTATACTTTCTCTGAATAAAGCGATTCGCGGTGGTGGGGGTAAAATTGGCATGTCATTTTGTCGAATTATGGAGCTCAGGAGCCGTTAGGTATTTTGAAAATTGAACTAGAGGTTAATAGAGAAATTCTCCTTCGATTGAGCCTAAAATCAGCATGATCGGTGGCATAATTGCTGAGATAAAACTTTGCACAGGCTCAAGATTATGCTAAAATCTCTAACACATCGATGAATTCGTTGCGTCTGTACATGCGCGTGCACCAACACAAGCAAGGATGATTTGTTGCCTTCCAGCTCTATGATTGCTTGCTACCGAATCCACGTTATTTTATATATCTGTAGCGTGAGTCTGTCAGTTGTAATAGTCATGAAAAAACGGAGTTTTGACTTTACGAAGTGCGGGACAAAGACAATAAGTAAGAACGTTCATCGCATAGTTCAGTGTAAAATAATACACTTTAGTTTATTAAAAGTGGTTGTGTGATTAAGTCTCTGATTTGATTTATCCATTCTGTATATCGGAACGTACAAGCGAAGTTTTGAAACTCGATGTGTCAGACTTACGAGCCATTTAGATAAAGTTGTAAAATATTCAATTTTATAATTCAGTGAATATATCATCCGATAATACCGGTGAAAGTATTTTCGTTCCTTAAAAATAATTTTTACTTTAATAACGCATGCTTTTATAGGATTTGCTATAAAAAACATAACCTGAACCGCTAGTCTGAGTGTTAAGGGGTATGGCTACGGTAGGAAGTTCAAAAAAATGATTTTTTTTTGCTTAAACGAAGCTTTAATATCATAAGAATAAGTTAGCATTCGACTTATAGCGCAAAAAATTTTTTTTACCGACTTTGAGCGTGTAACGTAAACCTATCTGTGGCGCGGCCGTAGGTACCCGAGCGCGCCGCGTGATGCCCTCGGATTTTCGGAGCTATACTATTAGAGGGCACTGGTTATCTACCTGTACGCAAACATACCTATAGAGCATCATCTAATGCCAGTATGACCGTTGAAAGAACGCCATTCTATTGCTCTTCTGCTTGTTGTGCGTGATTTTGTATTGTGCGAGTTCAAGCATTTTTTTGTGAGCAGCCGAAATGAGTGGCCAAAAAAAGGTTTATTATCAAAGAAGGGATCAAAATCAAATACTTGGTCTTCGCATAAGACCAATATTTCGAAGCGTAGACCGGTAAATAGATTCTTAGCAGAGGAAGATGTAGAAGGCGTGAGCGCGTCGGCCAAGAAATTACGACTGTCAACAAGTTCGCGTGATACTGACATTAACGCCGCATTCGGTTACAGATTTATAAATTTCGTAACTGTTATGAACGCAATTGCTCAAGTGGTTGTTTGCAAAACGTGCGGTCAAGATGTAAAATTCACTGAATCGGCCATGCGCGGTATGAGTTTCAAGATCGTAAATTCTTGTAACCAGTGTGAAAAAACTGAAATACCTAATTGCCCTTATGTGAGAAATGGGTATGAAATTAATCGCAGAATCACCTTAGCGATGCGATTATTAGGTGTAGGTTTGAATGGCATAAAAAAGTGTTGTGCCTTCATGGAATTGCCGCGGCCGATATACCATTCTTTTTATGACAAACTTGTCGAGGCAATTGGTGTAGGAACGAAAGCTGTGCGTACTACGTGCATGCAAAGGGCAGCTGCATAAGAGAAAGCGATGTCGCTTGAAAAAGGACAAACCGATGGAATGACAGTTTCAGGCGATGGATCTTGGCGAAAGAGGGGATATTCTTCTCTGTATGGCATTACATCTCTAATTGGTTGGCTCACGGGAAAGGTCGTCGATATAGAAGTTAAATCAAAATATTGTAAATCCTGCGAATTTTGGAAAGGTAAAGAAGGCACGGCAGTATATGACGAATGGTATGAGCAACATCAAGATTCATGCCGAAGCAATCATGAGGACTCTGCAGGAAAAATGGAGGTCGATTCCGTTGTCGAAATGTTCGGACGCTCTGAAGAATTACACAGCACAAAGTATGCCTATTATATTGGCGATGGCGATAGTAAAACTTTCAAGGATATTATTGATTCAGCTCCTTATGAAAATCTAATTGTACGAAAAAAGAGTGTATCGATCACGTCCAGAAGCGTATGGGCACTCGGCTCCGAAATTTGAAAAAGAAAACGAAAGGACTTGGCGGCAAAGGAAAGTTGACAGGAAAATTAATTGATGAATTGAGTATATATTATGGATTAGCGAAACGAAGAAACACAGGCTGCATTAAAAATATGACAAAAGAAATTTGGGGCACTCTTTCCCACAAGCTTTCTATGGACGAGAAACCGCAGCACGGCAATTGCCCTTCCGGTACCGACTCCTGGTGTACGTGGCAAAAAGCAAAGGCTACGGATGTTCTTGCTTCTTACCGGCATAAGAAGTCGCTCAGCACCGAAGTTTTTGAAGCAATAAAACCAATTTATGAAGAGCTCTCGAACGTCGATCTCCTTACTCGCTATTTGGGGGGTTTTACACAAAACAACAACGAGAGTTTTAACTCTACTGTGTGGAGCCTTGCGCCCAAGAGAACTTCCAGCGGCAAATTGGTTTTTGATTTAGCTGCCGATATTGCTGTGTGCACCTTCAATGATGGCCTCAGCAGTGCAATGGATATCATGAAAGTTTTGGGCATAACTGTAGGACCGCAATGCTATAATTTTTGCTTAGAAGTGGATGCACTGCGCGTCGACTACGCCGAGAGATCGTTGTCGAATGCGGCGAGGGACGCGCTCTCGAGCGCACTATCTTCCAGGAAAGCTGAAGAGGAGGAAAATCTTGCCTTAGAAGGCCAACTTTACGGAGCTGGCATCGCAGACTAAAGGTAAAAAATTTTTTTAGTCCGATTCTTCAAGTTTAACAACAAAAAAGTTATACGTCAAACTTTAAACGCATTTTTCTCAAAACAGCTTTTTTCTAATTCGCGTAATAAATAACTTCGACAAATTTCTTCCGATTGAATTCAAATCTTTAAATAATCTTTTGAATTGTATTTCGCAGAGAAGTACATACGGATTTTTTGATTAACGGGACAGACCTAGTTGGAACGTCAAAAAAAAGGCCTTTTTTCCGATTTTTTTTTGGTCTAACGATAAAATAATTCACAACAAAAGTTCTTCCGTTTAAAAGATACATATGTAATGTATATGTTGCAATTTTTTCAACGCAATACATATCGAAATAAGCTGGTGACCGTCAATTGCCGAGGACGCTGCAAAAAAAAACACGGTTTGCGGTGATCAAGCTCACGCTGCAACGGCTCATCTGAAACAAAAAAAACGGAGGGGATTTTTAGTTAATGATATAATGCTCCAGTTGAACGAAGGGTTTTGAAAAATTTCCATTTTTCACAAAATGGCGGCCGTTAAAAGTCAAAAGTGTTTTTTTGACCAAAATATCAGTTCCATTTTTTGCTATTAAAAATAAAAATAATTATCCAAAAAAAAAATCCTTCGTTCATATGGAGGACTACCATGTATAGAAGAAGTGATATAAATTTCAACCCGATCGGTAAAGCCGTTCTCGAGCTACAGTGATCACCGACTTCAAAAACATGGTTTCGAGAAAAACGCGCTTGAAGTCCGCTAGCTGCTTACCTATGGCTCAGACACGACGTGCTATAAAGTCTTGTATTTCGGCGAATAATGGTCCGATTTACATTTACCTGGGCGGAAAATGTTCGTAAGAGATTCTACTTTTTGAAAATGAAATAAAAAAAAATCGATTTTTCGAAAATTCTAACTAGGTCTGTCCCGTTAATTACAAACTTTCCATTTTATGAGCAGTTTTATATGAAATTATTTACTGAAAATTCACCTGTTAACTTCAAATACCTGCCATTTTCGAAAAAATTAATATTTTTAAAATTCCATATGTACTTCTCTAGGTATTCTTATATAGATTAACGAGAATTTTTTAGTTTTGTTCTAGGTCAAAAAATGTGGATGCCAAATGTCACGCCGTGGAGTGCCTCAGAAAAAAGATGAAAAAAGCAAATAGGAGTTGTCGGCCATTTTGCATAAAAAAATGAATAAACAAAATTATTTTTGTTACTTTCATACATACACTAAAAATACCTGCAATTAGTTTTGTAAAGAAATTACTTTTTTATACAAAAAAAAAATTGTTGAATATGCACATGATTTTATACCCGCTACCGTGGCCATACCCCTTAATAAATAACGAAATGCGTGATGACATTGATAAATTAAGAAAAAAAGTTATGTCGAAATTCAGCGGAAAAAAGGGTTGAGTATTGAATTTATACGATAAAGTTATATGTCTGCCAATAACATTTATAAGTATTTTGATACCCAGCGACAAAAATAGGTCCGATAACCTATATCACCGAATTTTTTTTTCCAATCTTAAATTTTATTCCTCTATGAGGAAATAGCACGCAAATATTATGTTGATGAATTCAAATAAACCATCGAAATTTTAAGTCAAATAAAATGTGTACAAACTAAATTTGTTGTGGAATGGTTATTTTAAAAAAGTGTGCTATTTTTTCCATTTATTTCAGGTTTGCCCTACGGTCACTTTTTTTTGGCTCATTGGTATGCAATGGTTCCATACCAAATATGTGTATTACTAGTTCTTCACTTTGACTGTGGCAACATGAATTAAAAAATTTGTTACAGTCTGGCTGCTCATTTCTGCATGGGATCAAAATTTCTGTCTCCGTGACGCAATGGATACATTCAAACGTTGAAAAATTTTGTTGGGCCTAATGAATGCTAAGTTTTTCATCAATTTTTCCGCTTTGGTTGTAGCGTTATGAATGCAAAAAGTTGTTTCAAGAAGACTTTGGGCATACTTTTTCTGATGGCATCAAAATTTGTATCACTTAAATACAACGAATACCTATAAACTTTGAAAATTTAGTAAAGTTAAATGTGTGCCAAGTATTTCAACTTTTTGTCTCTGATTGTATTATGGATTGAAAAGTTTATTACAAAAAGTCTTTTGTCCCTCGAGTTGGGATGGGATCAAAATTTCTGTCTTTGAATCACAATAGATACATAAAAAATAGGTTTTGTGATAATTAATTCCACAAGTTGTTTCAGAAAGTCTTCGGGTGCTTTCTTTTCGATAGTATCAGAATTCATGTCATTAAAATGCAACGGATACCTACAAACTTTGAAAACTTTATAAAGCGATATGTGTGCTAAGTATGTCCACTTTTTGTCTCTGACTGTGGTAATATGAATTGAAAAATTTGTGACAAAAAGTCTCCATTCGCTTGTTGCTGGATGGGATCAAAATTGCCATCTTCGGAACACTATGGATACATCCAAAATTTCTAAATTTTGATGGATTGATACATTTTGTCCACAAAATTCTTTCACTTTGTCGCTTTAGTTGTGGCATAATAAATTTTGAAAAATGGTTTCAGAAAGTCTTCCGATGTTCTTTTTCTGATTTTATTAAAATTTGTATCATTTGATTGCAACAGATACCTACAAGCTTTGAAAATTCTGTAAAGCGATGCGTGTGGCAAGCATCCTCACTTTTTGCTTCGAATGTGTCATTATTAATTGAAAAATTCGTTATAAAAAATCTTCATTCGTTTATTCCTGGATGGGATCAAAACTGCTGTCTTCGGAACACTATGGATATATCCAAAATTTTAAAATTTTTATGAGCCCGCGGTCCGCTAGATTGTTTCACTTTGTCACTTTGATTATGGCACAATAAATTTTGAAAAGCGGTCTCAGAAAGTCTTCCGATCTTCTTTTTCTGATTTTATCAAAATTTGTATCATCAGATTGCAATAGATACCTACAAGCTTTGAAAATTCTGGGATGCCTTATGTGTGAAGAATACCTTGGCTCTGAATGTGGCATTATGAATTGAAAAATTTGTTACAAAAAGTCTTTGGTTGCTCATTTCTGGGTGAAATGAAAATTCAGAACGCAATGGATACACCCAAAAATTTTGAATATTGTTGAGCGTAATGTGCGGTATGTTTTTTTTACTTTTCAGCTTGAGTTGTGGCACAATAAATTTGAAAAGGTGTTTCATAAAGTCTTCGGGTACTCTTTTTCCTGAAGTATCAACATTTTTATCATTTGGAATGCATCGGATACTAAAAAACTTTAGAAGCTTTGAGAAGCGACAGATGTATTGTGTATTTTCAAGTTTCGCTACGATTGTGGCATTATAAATTGTAAAATCATGATTCAGAAAGATTTTCTCTACAGTCACTCTGGCTTTGATTTTATCAAAATTGACACGAAGATAATGCAACTGATGCAAGCAAACTCATTAGCATGATCCTGATCTAAGTTCGTTTGCTTTGTTGAATAATTTGTTTTAAAATACCCATAACATACTATCTGAACCTATCACTATATTCAATGAGAATTTTAAAATAGCTGTAAGTTTTCATTATAAATGGTATTTACAAATATCATGTTTTCACCTCGTTATCAATAAAAATAAGACTACAGGAACGCATAAACTTTTTTCTCGGTAGATTCGATATGTTTTCTATTTCTATACAATTACTTAAAATTGTATTTTTGATGTTTCATTTATTAAAAGTTCAACATAATAAATAATAAAAAAATACAACATAATGTACAGAAGTTGCTGCTATTTAAATATGTTTATTCGATGAAATCGAATTTATAGCTATAAAATCTACAGAAAAATTCTGTCCGCCTTGAAATCGCGTTCAAAAAGTTTGTGAATTCAATTAGTTTTTGGAAAACTAATTTGTTTTCAATAATTCATTTCTCAGGCGTCCAGGTTCTGATGTATTTGAGTCTGAATTCAGGAGGGCGAAGCTATGTGCCAACAAAATTTGATTGGCTTGCTATTAGAGAAAAAATTTCCAGATTGGGAATTCCCCCCCCCCCCCTTCCTGCCAAGTTATAATCGAATAATACTCTATTAACGAATAACTAACATCTCGACAATACCTTAAGCCTGTAGTTAACTCTTTCGAAAACATTATAACTTTGTTCGTTATCACAGGAACGAAATGTTTCTATATTCAAATAACCCCAACAACAATAAATTTATGGCGGGAAATCTGTCCCATTCCCTTATGTCGAATTAGAAGAGTGAATAGTACTGATTCCTGTCACTGATATAAGTCGATGATGTAACGATACGAACACGTTGTAATTTTATTTGTTACGTACAGACTCTATTGGAGTCTATATGAATTGGAATATTTGAAAATACCACAGAAAAAAGAAGTGATATCAAATAGCAAAAATTCCCTCCCGGGGGAAAAAAACCCGGACAAGTACATTGGTGGTCCCTCGTTTTCCTATGACATCACGAAAAATCGTACAAAAGATTCAAAACTCCACTGAAAGCAATTTTGAAAAGTGTTTACCTGTTTTTTCATTCTGAAACCACAATAAATTTTACCTTGAATTTGTTTCCACAGAAAAAAACAGGAGTTGAACAGTAGTTAAAAAATTAGCGTAATGAAGATGAGAAAAATACTACTTATAATTGGTATGTAAGAAGTATTAATAGTCTAGAAAAAAAAGGTTACTGTCTAAGTTACGTGCAGCAGTAAAATTTATGATATAAATACTCGGACAAGTATGCCTTTAGTGATACAGAAGATATCAACATCGACGTACTAAGAATACTTAACAAAATTGTTAAATTATAAATATTATAAATTGTAATTGTTTTAAAATTGTGTTTAAATACATGTTAAGAGTACTTGTCCGGTCCATAACTTTTTATTAAAATTGTTAATTCAAGTAAAAATCAGGGGTCTCCCTCAAAATTGAAGGGTCATAATTACGCACTTTTTCATTATCGGTTTCCTCTCGTTCAATTTTAATTTTCTCATGATTAATTCCCGCATAACGTTTTTAATTCTCCATTTCAAAACACAGAGGGCTATCTGGATGGTTAGAGGCCAAGAACGTTAAAATGAAACGAACGATTCTAGATTATTTTGTATGGAATTTGCGTGATGTTACAACCTTGGATTCAAATACGACGGTGCATTCATAGCTTGTATTGATCGTTTGACCATTTATCAGTGGTTACTTAAATCTTCTACCAATAAATAGTAGATATTCGAAGTATGATCACTTTCATTGCTGGCAATATAAGTTATCAATAATATGGCACGCTTCATTGCTAGCAATGTTATACTGTATCGCATCTTGAGAAATTTCATAACTGCCTGAGTCTTATGTTAGTGTAATTTTATGACGACTACGAACAGGATTTTATTCTGAATGAATCTACGTCAAATGTTGTGCATGATCCAAAGGTATCCTGAAATTTGGAGAAGAATTGATTTTCTTGTAAGCTGCTGCTGCTGAAATACAACACATGACTCCACTTCTAATTTGATTTTTACTTGAATTAGCAATTTTAATAAAAAGTTATGGGCCGGACAAGTACTCTTAACATATATGTAAACATAATTTTAAAACATTTACAATTTATAATATTTATAATTTAACAATTTTGTTAAGTATTCTTAGTACGTCGATGTTGATATCTTCTGTATCACTAAAGGAATACTTGTCCGAGTATTTATATC
>OZ022416.1:2020520-2040520 GCA_963989365.1 Rhimphoctona megacephalus | reverse complement strand
CATTGCGTGTCAGAGGTTTCCTGGGACGCATTCAGCAGAAAGAATAGCAGAAGTTTTGATCGACATCAATGAGTCCTTCGGATTGGATTCGGAGAAATTAGTCGTAACTGTTACGGATAATGGTTCCAATTTTGCCAAAGCATTCCGTGAGTTTGGGATAAACTCACTCGACAGCTTTTTGACTAGTAAGTTATCATTTTACTACAGCTAACCTCACTAGCAAAGCACATCGTGTTTACTACACTTTTGCATACTACCGAATTTTAGATGTAAATGATGACGAGTCCGAAGATCTCGACGCTAGTCTGTCTTCTACAAATGAGTTTACTTCAGATAACGACGAGGAAGTTACTCTCGAAAATGACCATGCGATATATGATGAGGCTGAATCGTTCAAATCGTTGCCGAAGCAACTGCGATGTGTGAGTCACACTTTAAATTTGATAGCAGCTGTGGACTCGTTGAAAATAATCAAGTCGTCGGATAATCTCTCTTCAAAGCATTTCGGAGCCGTAGAGAAGTGTATGCTTGTATTGAATTGCCTTCGGTCCCCAAAATTGAAAGAAATTATTGATGAACATATAGGTGTCGCATTACTTCGCCCTGTGGTTACGAGATGGAATTCGTTATACGATGCCTTATAGCGCATTGTTGATATTAAGAACAAAATCGTACAGGTAAGTCCTAAAATCGGTATACAAAATATATTGAACGACAATGATTTCAGGTATATCGAAGGATATTTAAAGATCATGAAACCGATCGCAGAGACAATTGATCTTCTCCAAGGGGAAATGGTTTATCACTACGGATATCTCCTCCCATCCTTGGTGTCATTAAAAAGGAAATTGAAGGCAGTACAAAGTTCAGATACCAACGCACGGTTTGCAACACTGACTAATGGTTTAATCAAATTACTAGATGATCGATTCAAACCATTCTTGGAACTCGATGATAAGATCGCTGGTGCAGCCATTGCAGCCTGCAGCCATCCTCGCTTCAAATCGCGATGGCTTGCTTCTTTTTCAGATTCCCTTCGCCGAAAAGTGGAGAATTTTTTCTTAATGGCAGAAACTGAGGAATATCATAAAGGACGACAAACGTCTCCAGAAACAAACATCCCTGCCCTGGCAGATGAAGATTTCTTCGATTTTGGCGAAGATCCACAAACGGTTGCGCCAGTTAGTAGTGGACCAGTAAGTGTTGAAATTGCGAAATACATGACAAGTCCGAACATCGATTTGAGCATGCTCACAGAGTATCCTATAAAATGGAAATTATTTATTAAATTCAACACGCCATTGCCATCGTCTGCACCGGTTGAGCGAATGTTCAGTTATGCCACAATGATGGACCTACCGGAATGGAATCGCTTGTTAGACGCACACTTTGAACAAAGAGTACTCATGAAAGCAAATGCCGTAAAAGCTTCAACTTGCACGAATTCTCGGCAAGGTAACAGTCAGTAACGTGTATCATCATCATTTAAAAAAAATACCCTTTTACAGTAGAGTGCTCAAACTACTATTGCTTGATCGAATATCCATGGTCAAATAAACGTTTCTTTCCTTACCTAGTCAGGTACCGCTATTGTCACCAATACTTTTCCTAAAATTAACGCAACTATCGTGGTTTGGTCGAGTAATCGCCACTTGCTTAAATATCTTTGGTCAATTTAACGAGTGTTTAACTGTTTGTTCGAGGAATTTCTATTGTCGCGAAGACTTTTGCTTAATTTAACGTCACTATCGGGGTTTGATCGATTTATCGCCATTTGCTAAAATATCTTTGGTCAATTTAACGGGTGTATAACTATCTATTTAAGGAATCGCTATTACTATTAATACTTTCGGTCAAATTAACACTACTATCAAGATTTGACCGAGTTATCGTCATTGTCATTAGTCTTCCAATTGAAGTACAGCCAAATGATGTCATTTTAACTGTGATGAACGTAACTATGCGATGATTATGGCTTCGCATATTTGAATTTAGCAATAATTGCCTCGTGCATGGTATAATAAATATCAATTTATATACATCACTGTGCCTTGGTCTCGACTCTCAATAAATACAATAATTATCTAGCTTTGGTTCGGCGAGCTTCTGTTTGTAGAATGATGATGATGCGTGAAGTTACTATAACGTAGTATTTATAGAAATATATGAAATATATAATATTGTATTTGTGAATTAAACTACGACATGTCCAAAGTGGCCTCCCATTATTAAAAAACGTTAATGTATGTACATTATTTTTTTTTTTAATTAATAATAATTATTGCATATATTATCAAAATGGCAAAAATCCCCTCCCGGGGAAAAAAAACTCGGACAAGTACATTGTGGTTCCTCGTTTTCCTATATCACAAAAAATCCAAAACCCCACAAAAAGGAATTTTAAAAAATGCTCACCTATTTTATTCACATCCCGAAGAAAAACCAACTATATGGATCACGAAGTATCCGGCCAAAAAACCAGACTTCACAATAAATGTTACTTTGAATTTATTTCCACAGAACAAAACAGGAATCAAAACATTAAAAAATTAGCGTTATTAAGATGAGAAAAATATCATTTATAATTGGTGTGTAAGATGTATTAATAGTCTAGAAAAAAAGTAAAAAAATTCACCATCTAAGTTACGTGCGGCAGTAAAATTTATGATATCAATACTAGGATAACTATTTATTGGGTGACTGAGAAGATATCAACATCGACGTACCGGCAACGCAGGGCACGCAGTTGGTGCATTGCTTCTGGGATCTCATAAGTCGAGCAGCTTTGTACAGAGCCAGTTGTTAGATAAATAATCCCTTCCCTGTACGCGAAAACGTTTGAAGTTGGTTTGGCTATGGCGCGGCCAATGGTGCCAAATAATCTTTACTTATATGACCCAATGAAACAACATTGCCTGCGCTATGGCGAAGACAATGAAAAATATTCAGAAACCAGCCGGAAACTCGGCACACAAACGCAGTAACATCAAATTACGTTTTCACAAACATTTATTTTAGGAAATTATTTCATTTCTAAATTTAATTCCCGATGTTCAAGTATCGATTGTTTTTATATGGGTGTCAAGCTAAGTTTCGCATAAATCCCGTGCTTTTGTAATGTTGAAAAAAAAATCTTTAATTTATGTCCGTACATGATAGCACAGTTATGTTTGATTGGTAATAATTTGATGAACGTTTACCACCGCACGTTGAGCGTATGCGCACAGAGTACTTGTCTGGCCCATAACTTTTTATTAAAATAATTAAATAAGACAATACCGACAATGAAAAAGTGCGTACTTATGATCCTTGAATTTTGAGAGAGACCCGTGATTTGTACTTGAATGAGCAATTTTAATAAAAAGTTATGGGCCGGACAAGTACTCTGTGCGTATACGCTCAACGTATGGTGGTGAACGTTCATCAAATTATTACCAATCAAACAAAACTGTGCTATCATGAACGGACATAAATAGAAGATTTTTTTTAACATTGCCCTACGTTGCCGGTACGTCGATGTTGATATCTTCTCAGTCACCAAATAAATAGTTGTCCTAGTATTGATATCATAAATTTTACTGCCGCGCGTAACTTAGATGGTGACCTTTTTTATTTTTTTTCTGGACTATTAATACATCTTACACACCAATTATAAATGGTATTTTTCTCATCTTAATTACGCTAATTTTTTAATGTTTTGATTCCTGTTTTATTCTGTGGAAATAAATTCAAAGTAACATTTATTGTGAAGTCTGGTTTTTGGGCCGGATACTTCGTGATTCATATGGTTGGTTTTATTTCGGGATGTGAATAAAATAGGGGAGCATTTTTTAAAATTCCTTTTAGTGGGGTTTTGGATTTTTTGTGATATAGGAAAACGAGGGACCACAACGTACTTGTCCGAGTTTTTTTTCTCTGGGAGGGGATTTTTGCCATTCGATATCACTTCTTTTTTCTATGGTATTTTCAAACATTTTCCTTTACTTAAATTCCAATAGAGTCCATATATAATAAATAAAATCACAGCGTGTTTGCATCATTACATCATCAATTTATTTCAAAGACAGAAATCGGTACTGTCCACCTACTTATTCGACATCAGAGAATGAGACTGATTCTCTATCATAAATTCATTGTTGTTAAGGTTATTTAAACGTAGGAGCGTTTTGTATCTGTGATAAGGAATAAAGTTATAATGTTTTCAAAAGAGTTAACTACAGACTTGAGGTATTTTCGAGATGTTAGTAATCCGTTGTTACATTATTAGTCGATTATGACTTGGCAAGAAGGTGTTATTGATTCAATCTGGTTGTTAGAAGAGACTTCAAGTAACAGTTTCTTCTCAAAGGCAGAAAACCAGAAAAAGTGAATGCTTTTTTATTACCTATTAAGTTGTGTATTAGAATAAGTCATTCAAGGGGGAAAAGGCAGCGAGGATATTTGTAATTTCGGTCTAAGCTATTATCGACAATTATTCAACTTTATTTTTAAAAAGAGCCTCAGAATTACATTATTCTTCCAAAAACGAAGTGCCCAAAGAATATGACGCTTCATTATTGGCTTAAAAATTGTTTTATATTCTATTTATTTATATATGGGGCGTTCCACGCCAAATCGGACGGTCTGAAAAATTTTGATTTTTGATTTCCTCAATTTTTTGATATTTTTTAGTGCCCCTCAAAAGAGCCTTTCTGGTAAATTTTGAGATTGTTTGATTGTTTTTTAAAAAAATATCAAATTTTCAAAAAAGTCGCTCTTTTTTGGTTTTTCGTTCATAACTTTCTTAACGGACAACACCACTATGACCCCCTATTTTTTTCACATTTTTCAAGAATTTTTTTTTTGTGGGAAAAAAAGAGATATTCGAAATAATTTTTTTGGGTCTTGTTCCTTGTTTATTAATGTATCAAAAAACATTTTTTTCACATTTTTCACGCTGCATGGTGGCGCTGGGGAAGCTCTCGCGTCAGGTGCTGTCATCTCCGCAGTGGTTCATGGCACGCAGCAGAACTCTCTTCAACGTCGATCTGAAAAAAAAATACCGAGTGTTTTTGTTAATAATATGATATTTTGAAGAGAAGTACATAGGGATTTGGAAAAATATTGATTTTTAAAAAATAGGCACGCCTTTGAAATTAAAGAATGATTTTTGAGCAAAATTTCTTGTCGAAAATAGGCTATAACTTTTATAATTATTGAGATATCGAAAAAATCCTATGTACTTCTCTAGGTAATCTACTTTTATTGATACAGTAAAAATTTGAAGTCGATCGGATAAAAATTGCTCGAATTCTCCTGCGTGCCGCACTCAAAAAAGTGGTTTTGAGAAAAACGCGTTCAAAGTTTTAGGTTTGTTAATTTATATTATAAATTGAAAAAAAAATTATTTACCTTCAATCAGCGATGCCGGCACCATATAGCTGGCCTTCAAGAAGGAAATCGTTGTCTCCTGATTCTTTCCTCGAACTTGTTAAGGCTTTTCTCGCTTCTTTTGCAGCGTCTGTGAGCGAGCGCTCCGCGAGCTGGATCCGCGCTGCGTCGGTCTCAACGCAAAAGTTGAAACAATTTGGGCCGATGGTTATCCCCAACGTCTCCAGTACTTTCATGAAACTTCTCAGGCCATCATTGAACACTAATACCGCGATATCAGTTGCAATATCAATGATTTTTTTGCTTCCGGACTGGCACTTGGGGGCTATTGCCCAAACTGATTTATTGTAGCTTTCGTTATTGTTTTGCATATAGCCGCCCAAACAACGCTGCAGCAAATCGTCCCTGCTCAAATTTTCGAAGATTGGCTGAATTGCCTCCAATATTTCCTGAGGAAGAGGCGGTTTATGGCGATATTTAGAAATATGACCATTTGCGACCGCGCGCTGCCACGAACACCACGACTCGGCTCCTTCCGGGTAATCGTCATGTTATGGCTCACTGTCTGTGGACATTTTATGTTTGATAGTTGCCCAAATTGCCTTCATTTTGTCAACATCATCGCAGTTCCTCCGAATAGCCAAGCCGTAATATGTGCTCAACTCGTCAATCAATTTTCCGGTGAGCTTTCCTCTGCCAGACAATCCTTTTTTTTCACGATTTCGCGGAGACGCGTCCCCATACATTTTTATTTATAATTGTCCCCATACGAGCCAAAAGAATACCTGAGAAAGGCGGGAAGAATACCTGGCGACCCTAAGGCGCCCAGCTGCGCGGGACCCCGAGCGTCGCGGACCGCTGCACCGCTCCACAAAATATTCAATATCTACGAAAATAATTATTTTTTCGACCTGGGTCCAACGGCATTTCAATCTTAAAAGTATTTTAGATTTTTTAAAATGGTTTTCAAAAAATCGATTTTTTGAAGCCATCACAGTGGTGTTATCCCTTAATAATGGTTCAAATTAAAGCTTTTTTTGAATCTTTGTTTTTAGATGGCCTTTACAGAAAAAAATACAAAAACAATATTTAAAGTGTTTTTGATTAAGATTTTTGAGTTTGAAATTTTAAATTGTGTTTTTGAAAGTGAGTGTATCTTTCGATTTTTTTGAAATTTTTTTATTTCAATCTACTATTCTTTTAACAACTTTTAAGACCGGTCCGGTCGTGGGCCCTCCATAATTACTATTTTTTTTCGATTTTTGAAAATTTTTTTTACTTTTTTTTATTGGCAATATTTTTAATTACAATTTATCCCAAGGGATATTCAATAATTAGTCGGAATATAAAATGTTGTTATATTAGACACGATATCCATCGATATCGATATCTATTTTGCCTATTTCTTTATTTGTTTATTTTTCAATTAATGAAGCGGTTGATTAAATCGAGTGGTTTCGCACGTTTAAGCCTGTTTGTTTTATTATGACGGTTTAGGATTCTTCTCGCCAGTCCATTCGGGTGGTTGTCCACACTTTCGTGATATCTCTTGCTGTGTTTTTGAATGGTTTCGGTAATATATTCTATTTTTACGTCGTTGTGTAGATGTTTATTGGAGATATACCAGGGAGCATTGGCGACGATTCTTACAAGGAAACTTTCCCAGGTGTACCCCGCCGATTTTGTTCCGCTTGGAGTATGTTATTCTACATTGAAATCTAAGAGATACCTATTTTTTTTTTTGCGGAAACTCATATTTAAGGGGTGAAACATACCCCTAAACTTGAGGTCTCCCAGGGGAGGTTGTTCAGTTCCATATATATGCAGACAAGGGGGCAAAATCAAACCAATTGCATTCAATGCTTCATAAAAAGTTATGACTACTCAATTTTTTTCAGCCCTGAGGGGGTGAATAAGCCGAAGTTATAGGGGTTGAAAATTTAAAAAACGTTATAACAAATAGAATATGCTCGATATGGAAGTGAAAAAAATTGCATAATTAACAGTTTCAAAAGTTAAGATATACATGTTTTTGCATTTTTTGAAAAAATGCATCCTTAAGGGTGTACTACCCTTACATCCGAATACCTTTAATTTCTGTAGATATGTATTTTTTTAAGTATCTATCTGCTAGAAAATATTCTTTTGGATATAGAACATATTGTGAAATTGTTTAAAAAGATTGTTATCAACATAAAAAAAAATCCCTTGAAAATAATCGATAGAACATATGATTCTGGCATTACAGATAATGAAAATTCTTTTCTTGAGAGATCGAAAAGTAGCTTTTTTCGCGATTTTGTTTCAACCGAGTTTTTGATGTTTCATTAAATCATTCTTAAAGAATAGAGGATGAACTCTTAACGTTATTTTCATTTTGTACACTGTTCTTTTTTTCTATCATTGAAATTTCTATCATTGAAAATGTCCTATAAAAAAACGATGTACACGATTCTAGCCGTAATTATTGTCTGAAATAAAATTTTAAAAAGATTATTAATTTGCATGTGTATCACTATTTTGCTATGGAGGGTTTATTTTTATTTTTATTTCTTCATTTTTTATTATCAAAAAACTGTTGAAAAAATCGGCTAAATTCGTTCTCGTTTTGTTAGAGAAAAAGAAGTTTGTTATACACGTGATGTTTGTTGTTACAATCACGTAGCAGTAAATGAACTGATATCTTTTATCATTTCGAACCTTACTTTGTATATGTTCGTTAGCCTTGCTTATTAGCTATATGATTCTCCGAGTTGATATTCTACTTCACCTATCATTGAAAGAAGTTTCAAAATACGTTGATAAGAAATATATAACTGTTATCTGCCTCTGCCTCTCTTATTTGACATATGATGGCCTGTGCTACGCTTATAAGTCGCGTTCTTCAGAAACTGCTTCAATTCGATAAGTGCGAGTTGGAAGGAATTTATCTCGTGATAAAATAATATCAACAATCAAAGGCGTGTATAGCTCTGTGTTTTGTTTGCAATCAAACGTTGTTAAAAGTTCCATAAGTTAAGAAATCAAGTGTATTTATTATCAAAAATGAAAGTGAATCCGCTTAATGTGATACGATTAGTTTTGGCACATTTTCAATCCCTAAATATACCTGAGAGCCCTATAAATAATGATGAAATACAATTAAAAGAAAGCATTGAAAATATATTAACAAATGCTATGCAAGATTACATGGGCGTCGAAACAATCGTAGAAGATTCATTATATTCCCAAGAACTTTACAAAGATTGGGATATGAAAATAGTAGAAGACGAAGAATGGGGATCGGCAATCAATGATCCGGTACTACCTCCGGATGTTTGTACTACTGATGATGAATCTGTTTCGTACGAGTATAAATCGAGCGCAGTCAACTATTGGAGAAGTGGCCAAACTAAAAATTTGAGCCTATCAAGCGTTAAACAAAAATTTAGCAAAGTACAATCAGTGACTCAATTAAAAAGATGGGCTAAATATTTAAATAAAGGTGGAACTTATAAAGAAAAAATAGCTAGAATTTGCGAGTACACTTTAGCCAATTTTAAAGCTGCCGTTGATGCTGGTCTTATGGTACATGACATCGACTTAAAAAAATGGGCAGTGCAAGCACAAAAAGAAATCGGTCATGAAGATGTCCGTTTTAGGACATCAGACAAGTGGGTACACTCATTTAAGAAAGCTCATAGGATTGTTTCCAGAAAAATTAGTAAATTTATCACAAAAAAAAGTATTGAAAATGCAGACAATCTGCGAAAGCTTGCTGAACAATTTGTTTCTGAAGTGAAGAACGATATAGAAGAATATGGGTTATCGAACGTCTACAATTCGGACCAAAGTGGTTTCCAATTAGAAATGCATTCCGGAAGAACATTAGCGGTTGAAGGAGAGAAACAAGTTGAATGCCTTGTACAATCAATTGCTTCTACAACACATAGTTATACGATTCAGCCCACTATAGCAGGTGACGAAAGGCTTCTTTCTCCGCTATTCCTGGTTTTGAAAGAACCAAGTGGTAAATTTGGTCCAATAGTGGAATCGTCACTATTCAGACCAGAAAACGTTTACATAGAAGTATCGAAATCTGGAAAATTCACTTCAGGCAATAATAAAAATTATTTTTTTAGAGAATTCCTTATATTGACACATAAGATACTGTTTATTTCTTGCAACGAAGCAAATTGAAAAATTAATTCATACTTTCAGAACATTTTAAAACCTGGCTACAAAATGTTTTCTTCCCCCAAGTTGGTTCAAACAGTATTTTATTAATTGACTCCTGGACTGGACATTGCCCTCGAGCTGTTGACGAAGCGAAACCTCGGGATAAAAATATAAAATTAAGAAAAATGCCACAGGGTACAACGGGAAAGATTCAACCTTTGAATGTTTTTGGCTTCAGGATATGGAAAAATTATGTGAAACATTTTTCTGACAATGTCATATTAATGGATTATGATTTAAATTTGCATTTACGAAATAATATAATTAAGCTACAGTCACTTGTTCACAACCAATTATCATCTCCACGATATGTAAACTTATTTAGGTATTCATGGTTTAAAAGCGGTTATAATGAATGGCGACCGGAGAATTTTGAAAATCCTGTAGATTTTAGTTTTACAACTTGCAAAGCGCATTGTGATGTACCCGGATGTCAAAATATTGCTGTTGTTAGATGCTCATGGTGTAAGAAATCATTATGTTTCCAACACTTTTTTGACGATTTCCACTATTGTAAAGAATATAATGAATAATTTCATTTGTCAATCAAAAATACATCTGTACAAAATACAGCATATAAAATATAATAAAAACAATGATGCAATAATTAGAAATATTAATATGGTGACAATGTGATTGAAAAGAATTTTCATTATCTGCGATGCCTAAATCATGTGTTGATAACAATCTTATATCCATTAATATATCGAAAATATATTAATATATCCAAAAGAATATTTTCTAGCAGATAGATACTTAAAAAAATACGTATCTACAGAAATTAAAGGTATTCGGATGTAAGGGTAGTACACCCTTAAGGATGCATTTTTTCAAAAAATGCAAAAACATGTATCTCTTAACTTTTGAAACTGTTAATTATGCAATTTTTTTCACTTCCATATCGAGCATATTCTGTTTGTTATAACGTTTTTTAAATTTTCAACCCCTATAACTTCGGCTTATTCACCCCCTCAGGGCTCAAAAAACTTGAGTAGTCATAACTTTTTATGAAGTATTGAATGCAATTGGTTTGATTTTGCCCCCTTGTCTGCATATATATGGAACTTAACAACCTCCCCTAGGAGACCTCAACTTTAGGGGTGTGTTTCACCCCTTAAATATGAGTTTCCGCAAAAAAAATAGGTATCTCTTAGATTTCAATATAGAATAACATACTCCAAGCAGAACAAAATCGGCGGGGTACACCTGGGAAGGTTTCCTTGTTAGTAATTTTGATTCGTATCTTTGTAGTATATTTATGTTAGATTTGCTGGCTGCTCCCCACAGTTGCACGCCGTATGTCCAGACGGGCTTGAGTATTGTTTTGTATATTAGTAGCTTATTTTCCAAAAATAGCTAGGAGTTTCTTTCGATAAGCCAATATAATTTTTTCAACTTGATGCCCAGTTGCTTTCTTTTAGTTTTTGTGTGTTTTTGCCAGGTTAGCCTTCTATCTAAGTACATGCCTATATATTTAATCTCGTTTGTTGTTGGAAGAAGCTTATTATTCAATAATACCGATGGGCAATCATCTTTCCGCAGTGTGAAGGTAATGTGAACTTTTTTTATTTCAAATTTTTTTATTTCAAACTACTATTCTTTTAACAACTTTTAAGACCGGTCCGGTCGTGGGCCCTCCATAATTACTATTTTTTTCGATTTTTGAAAATTTGAAATTTCTTTTTTCTCTATAAATCACTATAAGTACCAATTTTTAATATAATTTTTAAATGTAATTTTTTTTTTAGTAATATAATTTTTAAACAATTTTTAAAAGAACACGGAAATAAATGAAAACGTTTGTTATAATTGTTTATAAATAGACTTAACATTTACTTATTGATTTTAAACACCTATTAACAATTAAAAAGTATTACAATTAATTTAAAATAAGTAAAAAAAGAGTATACAGTGACAAAAATCGGTATTTTTATACATACACATTATATTTATAAAAATACATTATAGTTATAAAAAGAGTATACAGTGACAAAAAAGATTTATAGAGAAAAAAAAATTTCAAATTTTCAAAAATAAAAAAAAATAGTAATTATAGAGGGCCCACGAGCGGACCGGTCTTAAAAGTTGATAAAAGAATAGTAGTCTGAAACAAAAAATTTTCAAAAAAATCGAAAGATACACTCACTTTCAAAAACACGATTTAAAATTTCAAACTCAAAAATCTTAATCAAAAACACTTTAAATATTTTTTTGTATTTTTTTTTCTGTAAAGGCCATCTAAAAACAAAGATTTAAAAAAAGCTTTAATTTGGACCATTATTAATAAAGTTATGAACAAAAAACCAAAAAAAGAGCAATTTTTTTGAAAATTTGATATTTTTTTAACAAGTAATCAAGAAATCTCAAAATTTACCAGAAAGTCTCTTTTGAGGGGTACTAAAAATTTCAAAAATTGAGGAAATCAAAAATCAAAATTTTTCAGACCGGCCGATTTGGCGTGGAACGCCCCATATATATGGGGCGTTCCACGCCAAATCGACCTACGTCAGACCCTTCCATTCCTTGATTTGGCTGAAAATTTTATGTGTTGTATGATCCATTGAAAGAAGCTCTCTTGATTTTTTTCAGATTTGTTTGTCCATACACATGTGAGATATGATTTTTTTTCAAAATTCGATGTTTTTTTCTTGAAATAACTGTAACTCTCTCAAAAATCGACAGAATCGAACTTCTTTTTTTTTAGAAAGGTTGGTTTTTCACCATACTATTAGGAAAAAAATACAAAAGAATAAATAATTAATATTTGTGTTTCGTATTTGTTCTCAATTTAAAGCAATTTAAAGCAAAAAAACATTGGTTTTAGAATCTTTGCCCATATTTATTTTTTTCAAAAAATTCACAAAAAAACTTTGACAAATTATATAATTTTTGAGACCTGTCTCATCGTGGACAGATTTTTCCTTATATTTCTTTCTTATTTTGAAAAAAAAAAATTCATTTTTTGTCAGTCAATTTGGACCAAATCGAACTATTTTTTTTTGATATTTTGTTTCACACCAACATTTTTAACATAAAAAAAGTCCTATTTGGTACGAATTGACTAAAAAAAAATTAAATTTTTTTTGAATCTAAGATAAGAAGTATGAAAAAATATTTCTCCACGATGGGAACTAAATCAAAAGTGTCCACAATCTTAAATTTAATGACTTTTTGCTTAAACACTGAAAAATAATGTAGGGGACGATTTTTAATAATTATTTCATATTTTTTTCGAAAAGTCTGGCAAAAACCTACATTTAAAAAAAAAAGTTCATTTTGATCCAATTTGACTGGAAAAATAAAATGAAATTTTTTTCAAAATAAGAAAAAAATCTGCTCACGATGAGACTGGTCTTAAAAATTATATAATTTATCAAAGTTTTTTTGTGAATTTTTTGAAAAAAATAAAAATGGGCAATCATCCTAAAACCAATATTTTTTGCTTTAAATTTCTTTAAATTGAGAATAAATATGGAATACAAATATTAATTATTCTTTCGTATTTTTTGTCTAACAGTACGGTGAAAAACCAACTTTTCTAAAAAAATAAAGTTCGATATGGTCAATTTTTGAGAGAGTTACAGTCATTTGAAGAAAAAAACATCGAATTTTGACAAAAAATCATATCTCACAAGTGCATGGACAAAAAAATCTGAGAAAAATCAAGAGAACTTCTTTCAATGGGTCATACAACATATAACATTTTCAGCCAAATCAAAGAATGGAAGGATCGGACCCAGATCGAATCGGTATGGAATGCCCGATATATACTTAAGTTATTTTTAAATAGAGCTCAATTTATTTTGTAACTTTCTACAGAATCCAATCTTAGCTTTTTGCGAGGAATAACCCATTTTTGTTTTATGTAATTAGAATTCATTTGATAATTTATTTTGAGACTGGTCACTTTTCTTACTTTTTGTACAGGATTTAATTTTTTCAGAGATTTTCATAAGAAAATGTGGAAACAGGTGTCAACAAATGTACTTGTGCAGGTTTTTTTCCCCAGGGGGAATTTTTATGCAGGATATGATTTGTTTTTTCTCTTTCTTTTCGAACATTTCGCTTTATATAGATTGGAAAAACTCCATTTTGGGCAATTATTACTTTTTCATTCCCAAATCTTGACCCGTTTACTTCGAGTCAATTTTTTGCACAAGAAATAAGGGGACACGTATTTCGAAATTTTTAATTTGTCAATTTTTTCTATTCTCAAGCCAGTCAATTTTTTTTTAAAGCGCTTTACCTTACTGGATTTTGGTTCAAATAAATCGGAAACTGGGAGCCCAATAAAAAATTACAGAATGCAAATTGGTTTATAAAAAAATAATTGAATTTACAAACTTTTTAAGTGCCAGATCAGAGCAAGCATAGTTTTTTGCAGATTTTATAGCTAGTTAAGGTATTCCTTTCGCGGAGGGCCGTATTTTTTGGGCGCATAAGCAGGGCCCTCCAGATTTGTTCTTAAATTAGGCTGCATTTTGTTTAAAAAAGTTATAACCAATTATTAGTCCGAACTGTAAATATAAATCGAAAATTTCAGCTTAATTGTGTAAATTATGAAACTTTTTGATATTTTTTGGAGAGCTACAAATGTCAACAACTGCACTGTCAAAGAGAGAAGCTAGACTTATTGCATTTGGTTAAAAAAAATAGTGAAATATGAGTGAAAATACGTATAAAGTACGCAGTGACATTGGTAAAAATGTGAGCCAATTTGTAACGGACAAAAACAAGAATAACGTTAAAAATATTGTAAAAACTGCCGAAGATAACATAACCTCTTGAACGTCATGGCTACGAAAAATCGTCTGCTGATCACATTCTTTCAAGTTCTATCGTGAATTTTTTCTTCAAACGTCCGGTGACTCTCTGTTTTTATCGTTGCTACGGAATCTTTAGAATTTAATTTACCGCCAGACAGTTTATATCAAACATCTATCATTATCTAATATATGAATTATTAAATAGAAATGTGAGCAACAGGTCATCTCCATAAAGTGTCGTGTAAATTAGACGATTTTCAAAGTTATAATTCTTTTCTAAAGGTTCGGTAACCTGGCTCGATATTTTTCCAGTGGACTGGGATGTGCTTTTACTTTTGTGTACAAAAAAATCCGTGAATTGTCAAATATTCGAGTTCGTGAAAGGAATACCTTAAATTTGTTTTTATTGAATAAACATGTTTGAATAGCAGTAACTTTTTGTTATATATTTGTCTACTCGTGGTAAAAACTATTACACTTTCAGTTTTAGCTTTCAGCTTTCAGTATATTTAAATGGAATAAAAACTCTGTTCCAAAATTTTTTACTTTTGATAATTGAAAATCAAAAAATCAGTTTTACATCATTTTGGAGAAAATACATCGAATCTATTCTGAGAAAAGTTGAGGCATTTTTCGATTTTATTTTTTATCAACAACGAGGTAAAGTCATGATATTTGTCAATATCATTGAAGAAGCCAATACCATGAGAATAAGAAATGACAGTTATTCTCATATTTTCATTGAATTTCAAAAAGTTTAAACAACATGTTATTATAGGTGCTCCGAAACAATATATTGAACAAAGCAGACAAATTCAAATCAGGATTCTGCCCAATAAAATTGAATGAGTTATTAAGAGAATGGACTGAGAATAGTTGTATCAGTTGCATTAGCTTCGCGCAAATTTCCATACAATCAGAACCAGAGCAACTATAGAAGGAAACTTTCTAAATGAAAATGTTTCAATTTATGATGCCAAATTGGAGCCAAACATGGGAAATACTTAGCACACATGTCCCTTCACAAAATTTTCAAAGTTTGCAGGCAGCAAAGTTGCTGCCTTCCATTGCTACATTTTTTGATACTATCAAAAAAAGAGCACCCGAAGACTTTCTGAATAAAACCGATTTTTCTGATTTATTTTACCAAAATTAAAGTGGGAGAGTGAAAAAACATAACGCACGTTTGGTCCAACAAAATTGGAAAATTTTGGATATATCCATTGCCTTCTGAAGCCAGTTTATTTTTATCCCATGCAAAAATGTGCATTTGATGACTTTTTGTAACAACTTTTTAAATTCATATTACCACAATGAATGATGAAAAGTGGAAATACTTAGCACACATGTCGCTTCACAAAATTTTCAAAGTTTGCAGGATTGCGCTGAATTCCAAGTATCTATATTCTGATACTACCTAGAAAAGAGCACCCGAAGACTTTCTGAAACGACTTTTTAAATTTATTGTGCCAGAACTAAAGACGGAAAGTGAAAAAACACAGCGCACTTCAAGCCCAACAGTATTTAAAAATGTTTGATGTATCCATGCATTGGGTTTCGAAGACAGCAATTTCAATCCTATTCAGAAATGAGTAGCTTAAGACTTTTGTAACAAATTTTGTAATTCATATGCCACAGTCAGAGCCGAAAAGTGGAAATAGTTGGTACACATGCCGCTTCACAGAAATTTCGAAGTTTGTAGGTATCCGCTGCATACCAATGATAGAAATTTTGATACTATCAGAAAAAGAGCACCCAAAGACTTCCTGAAATAACTTTTTAAAATCTATTATGACACATTTAATAAAGAAAAGTAAAAGAACATAGCGCACAGGGTCTAATAAAATTCAGAAATTTTGAATGTCTCTATGGCGATTCGCAGACAAACATTTTGAGCGCATCAAAAAGCGAACAGCCGAAGACTTTTTGTAATGAATTTTTCAATTAATAATGCCACAAGCACAGACAAAATGTGAAAATACTCAACATACATGTCACTTCATAAAGTTGTCAAACTTTGTAAGTGTCCGCTGCATCTCGATGATATAAATTTTGATACCATCAGAAAAAGAGCACCCGAAGACGTTTTCAAACAACTTTTAGAATTCATTATTCCGCAACTGAAGCGGAATAGTCCACGTAAATTAGCGTTTTTTAGAAGAAATAAATTATAAAGAGTTCAAATTTTATAAACGAGCTCTTCATATAAGCAGAAACTAATATCCGAAGTGTTCCCACCTCCTCGGTGGGTGCATCATCCCCTAAATTGAGAAAAACCACCCCTAACAGGTACTTTTTTTTGATTTTTCCATTTTTCCAACGAACCGTTGCTCAAATGCTAAAAGAGTATAGTGACAAAAATATTTGTCATAAAATTTTACATAAAAAATGTTCTATTAACTTTTTAGCTAATCCCCATTCAACTCCTACAATAAGCGTTCAAAGCAGGGGGTAGTTTAGAGCGCGCAGTCAAAAATTGGTTAAAACTATTTTTTGACAGCAAATATCACGAAAACGGTTTGTTTGGCTAGAAAAATTAATACGAACGAACTTGTAGCGCGGAATTCTCTCTTCAAAATGGATATTTTTCGATTTTTTTTACAATCAATTTGAGGTGTTTTTTCTTTTCTGTTTTGCGAACATGCATCTGTTATTTTGATCTATTTTTCATTTTTTCTTCTTCAATTAGATGATTTTTATGTATGGGAACATACTTTTCATATATTTATGTACACTATCTTCTTCGAACATCAGAACTGAACATTACTGTAAAAAAAAGCACTTTAATAAGTTTTTTCAACGCAATCTATTTATTTTACTGAAATGGCAAATAAATTTGAAAATTCCATTACAACCAATTGTTTATAGGCAATATTTTCAGCATCAAAATCTTCGAGGAAATCTTCATCGTTTGTTGAGTTGAAACAATGTCCATGACAAGAGGAGACATGACAAGAGTTTGTTGAGTCAAAACTTGTCCATGGCAAGAGGAGCACATATTTGAACATTGCAACCCTACTTTAGCACAGCCGCATCTTTTTCCACACCCTTTTTTGCAGTTGCATGATACAAGCTCCAATATCGATATTGGCGCTGGTGCCTCGGTGGTGTGAATCGGCATTAAAATGTCGCTGGTTTTTTTCCAGCCCCATTGTAGAGGATCCAGATTTTCGCCTCGCCAAGACTGAATTTTCTGAAAGACTCTGTATGCGTACTGCTTCAGCGCAGCAAGTGTTGGTAGTAGTCTTCGCAAAATGACCGGAGTACCCAATTTTCCGACTAACTTGTTGAACAACATGAATCTGTGATGATGTAGAGATTTTTCTGTTCTTGGAGCTTTGTACAGTGCAAGCGCGAAACGTTCTGCAGCCGTTACAATTTCTGTTGTCGATTCAAGATTGTTAAAGACCGAAACAATTTCATCCAAATCTTTTTGGTTTTTTAACGTGTTAATGGTCTGTGATTTCCCTTTACTGAAGAAAGCGGACGTGGTGTCACAACCAATAAACGCATGCGCAAACAATATTTTTTTTTTGCAGTTTTCTACAATTTTAGATAACTGCAAATCCGGAGAACTATACGCCCTCTGCTTCATAGCTCCTTTAGCACCTCTCAAAAATCGAATGTCTTTATCATCAGGAGTAAGAGCATTGATAAGTACGAGAAGATCAATGTTCTGCCCAATAACGATTACTCTCTCATTTCGATGGGATTCGTCAATGGCAGTTTGAATAGTTAGCACATCTGCATCACTAACAGCAGTGAGTGTTTTAATCCTTTCGTATTTACACTTCTCCACCAGTTGAGAAATGAATCGATCTTTATTTGCGAAATTGCTTAATAATTTTTTTGCCCATCATTTATTGGGGTGTTCTCATTAAAAAAAATTTCCGGAGTGATTCGTTTCAAAATATTTTCCTGTCGTTGGATACTTTTTGTATTGTACGCATTTTTATTAAATCCGTCGAAGACGAGAGTAATTTTTTGGCCATAATGTTTTCGAATAAACTTTACATATGCATCGTAAATGTCATTGAATGTGCCTTCCTTTGGCCATATGATACGTTGAACTAAGTTGTCTCCATCAACGATGAATGAGCAATTCCTCAACTGTATCGAAATTGTCATACAAAGATGATTTCTTCGTCTTTCTCATCAATCCTTTTTCATCAAATATAGCGAGCGGAATCGGAGCAAGCTCAAAGTCGAAACATGACTCCAAATCTTTTTGAGAGTGAACAGTACAGACTATTCTTTGAAGCAATTGCGTCGTGTCAATTTGTCTGCTTTGAGCGATTTCGGTGGAAGAGGGAACTGATGATAATTTGTTAACGTTTTTTTTATATTTACAGCGTCGTATGGTGTGACACACTGTATCCCATCCATTGAATGAAATGTTCCTTTACCAGTCATCGTATTTATATTAAAATCAGCGTTGTCAAAAACAAATTGAGAAAAAGAACGTTTGTCAATATCGAGATCCCAAGATCGAACGACAGAGGACTCAAATTGAGAAACTTCACTATGGCTTGAGCAAAAACCTAAATTGGCGATTGCTTGGATAATGCTTCTTGAGGCAACTTTACTAAAAAGGTACACGGCGAGACCAAGTACAATGGACGATATGAATGAACGAGGTCTTGTTGCAGATATTATCCAGTGAGCGATAGCAGTGCATTTTTTCTCGATTCCCTTTGCACCTTCTTTATTTTTTGTTATAATCGTACTTAAAAATGTGCTCAAAGTCTGCGGAACCAAGTCCTCTGCTCCATCTGTAAAATTCGTTATATCCGGATAATCGATTGTATTGTATATTGTCGTACGAATATCTTCGCGAATTGTCGTTGCCGCTGCTTCAATAATTCTCATACGTTCATCTTTTTCATTATTCGCCCTTTCCGTGTACCACGTGTTAATTAGTTTCAAAGCAGAACCTCAGAAACAAACGACCGTTGGCTTTTTTCACATCGTCGCAAATACAACACTATCCCCGTATGTCTCTGTTAACTTATTTTGAAGAGTTTTGAGAGTGATCGAAGACCCCGCTGATAAATTGTCTTCAATTTTTCTCATCAACTCCGTGAGTGTAAATTGACACTCTTCGGAATTGTCTATGAAGTCGCAAAGATTGTTAAGCAAAATCTTCATCTTGCGGACGCCCGCGTTTTCGATCTGTCGGTTCGTTCGATAAAAATTTTACATAGCACGGATTATGATATCGTGCTTCGTGCTTCCGCTGCGACGAAACACATTACGCTATTGACGCGTCCGGACACAGCTTCACTCCAATCATCATTTCTATTCGCGCATCTCTGTAAAATTCTGTCTTTCACCGTAAGTGTACGAATTTCGTACATCGGAACGCGTTTATGGATATTTTTTTTCAGCTAATATGTCATATTTCTCCACACAAAACAAGCCATTATTTTTAAAATCGAATTTCCCGAGCGACCTTGACTCCTTATCACTTTTGCTACTTCCCAAACACTTCTCCAAAAAAATGCGAACATTCCTTTCTTTTATATATTCGCGCCTGCAAACTTTATGCACAGTTATAGCTGTAACATTTTCAATCTGCTTATATTTATTATCTTTCCGAGTCTTGCTGACAGCTATTAAATTGTCAAGGCCTTTTTCTACCCGCAC